>PVIC010025562.1:0-25207 GCA_004025085.1 Thryonomys swinderianus
ATGTAAAGTTTTTGAACCGAAAGGACCACAATGCATCTCTGATTTCAGGTGGATGCAAAGGACCTACTTCCCCTCACCCTGACCTTGTGCAGTTCTTTGGTACAGATGGAATTGATGACTGACTCTGAGAGGCCACAGAGCAACACAGCTAGCTGTGAATGAAACACTTTCCTCTCTTACCCCTGTCCTAAATTTATACCTGGACATCGCCTTGAGGATTTCCTAAGCAGACTCCTGAGACACTCATGCAAGGTAACAAGGGTGCAGAATTTTTTCTTTCCTCTAAGAACTGCATGACCAGATCTTTCTCAGTCTGCAGGTTTATATCACACATCATTGGCCCAGAAATTTTTCCACTGAGTAACAAATTTGAAGTTAATCATCCACTCTCTTTTTATTCTTATACTGCCCCTAATTATTTCCTTCAAAGCATTCACTAAAATGACTTATCTCATGGTCTTATTTTTGTTCTTTCTAAATATTATAAACTCCATGAGGACAGTGAATCTTTTTCCTTCCTTCCTTCCTTCCTTCCTTCCTTCCTTCCTTCCTTCCTTCCTTCCTTCCTTCCTTCCTTCCTTCCTTCCTTCTTTCTTCTTTCTTTCTTTCTTTCTTTCTTTCTTTCTTTCTTTCTTTCTTTCTTTCTTTCTTTCTTTCTTTCTTTCTTTCTTTCTTTCTTTCTTTCTTTCTTTCTTTCTTTCTTTCTTTCTTTCTAATTCAGAGCCCACTATATGGCTGCCATATAGTAAATAATATGGTGACTGCAGGTGAGGATTGAATGAACGGACACTTTTGCTTTGCATGTGTGGCACTACCCTTTGATGAGCTGGATCTTTACTAAAGAGTATTATGTCATGTAGAGATGGGTAAGTGGTAATAAAAACTGCACAGTGACAACCTGGTGCCATGCTTGCCACTTGCTACATCATTGGCAACTGGGATCTTTTGAATTTCTACCAAGTAATATTGACATGGGAGGTAGGTGTGTCGTCTTAATTTTTAAGTCTAGGTAGGGTTTCTTGGTGTTAGATATGTGGTAACTTCATCATGGAGTAGCTGATGTTTGTGAAACAAAAATTGTATCCTCTCTTCACCCCCAGTAAGACAGTTTTAAAGTGGACTGCAAAAATGTGTTGTTCTTTCAACATTCATAATTTCAAAAATAGATTGAATCTGGAAAGTGTTGGGCAAATCATATAGGAGGCTTTCATTTGAATTAAGAGATTACAAACTTAGTTTCTTTAAGTGAAATGGATGTTTAGTCAAGCCCATCTGAGTGTATGAACTGCTAGTCAGATAAGAAAGAACAATAGCAAGATCTCAGAAAAAGCATAATTTTGTGAATTAAACTAAAACATAAAATAACCAAAAATTGACCTTGTCTGTTTTGTTGGCAAGTGTAATCAAAGGGAAAATTATAAGCTTATGACAATGGTCATATTTTAATATAATTCAGGAATATCACCAATAAGCAACCCTGAAACTAGATCCAGCATGTGTTTTCAGCTCGGTCTGCTTCTTAACTCTGTTACTAAAAAGTAATGAGTAGGAGAAATCATGAAGATTGGAGGGATCAAGAAAGAAAGCAAACTGTATCAAAGTGGCTTCACAGCACATTGCTAGATTGGGTTTTGTTTTAATGGAATTTTAAATATCTGATGTTTTAGAAGTTAAGTAGATATATTGCTGAAATGCTCATGATATTCTGCAAATTGATCTGGAGATCTGAAACAATTCTAAAATACTCCAGCCAAGCATTTAATTTTTTCCTATTTATTGATTGAGAAATTGAGAAGGTAAGACTAAAATATACATAAAAACACAAAGAAAGTTGAATACGTAAAGCGATCTTGAAAGACAAGAATAAAGCTTGAGTGCTAACATTCGCTTCACTCAAGCATACATTCACAGTTATTAATAATAGAATCCTGGCATAATGAAGGTCACATAAGTGAATAGCACAGAGTAAATCCTGAGCCCATAAATGTACCTGCGCTGACAGGGTCAGTGTTTAATGAGCATGACAAAGAAATTCTATGTGAGAAGAAATGTATTCCCAATGAACAGTGCAGGATCAATTGGATATAGCAGGGAAATAAATAAACCTCAATCTTGTCTCTCACTCACTGTAGAAAATAATTAACTGGAGGTAGATCGTAGCCTAAACAAAAGTGCAAACACTATAGAACTAGAATAGGGAAATACCATTAAGAATTGTTGTCGGTAAATATTTCTTACACAGAACAGGGAAGCAATAAGCATAAATTAAATTTGAACAAATTGAAAGCCATCAAAATTTAAAAATATTGAGTATGAAAACAACAATTTACAAAGTGAATTTCAGCCTTCAATTGAAGAAAAAAACAAATATTTGTTAAAAAATGATGTGTTGCCGGGTGTGGTGGCTCACGCCTGTAATCCCAGCACTCGGGAGGCAGAGACAGGAGGATTGCTGAGTTCGAGGCTTGCCTGGGCTACATAATGAGCTCAGAGCCAGCCCAAACTACAAAGCGAGACCCTGTCTCAAAAAAACAAAACAAAACAAAACAAAAAAAAACGTGTTTACGATATATTAGAAATACTTAAAATTCAATGAAAGGATGAACATTTTAGTCAAAATTACTGAAAGTGTTGAGTGGCTCTTTTTCCACATATGTGTTCAGACAGCAAATAAACAAGTAAAAACATTGATCTTTGTTATTCTTCATTAATCTTGAGTGAAATGAAAATTAAAACCATGATGAGGTAGTTACATTTTCCATCAAAGTAGCTAAAATTAAAAAGACTGACACTACCATATAGTGCAGAAAATATTAAGAAAGTAGAATCTCATATGACGTTGATGTAAGTGTAAAATGGCATTATGATCTTGTAAACTGATCTGGCAGTACCCTATAAAACTAAATGACTCAGCAATGTATTACATAATTGATATAAAGAAAAGTATGGACAATGTCAAAAACATGCAGAAAGAGAGAGAGCCTTTCACAAAAGGGGACATACTGTATGGTTCCACTTTATGATGTACATTCTAGACAAAGCCAGTCTGAGTGAAACAGGATGGTGGTTATCTCTGTTGAAGTTTAGAAAGTGAGACAGAAATTTGGATGTAGGAACTTTAGGGAGGATAGTTAAGATCTACATTTTGATAAGAATGCAGGCTACTTACACGAATTTGTGTGACAAAACTAACTGAAATGCTTTGCTTATAATGTATTGATGTCCAGATGTATATTTTTTCTGGTTTGTTTGTTGAAGTTTTTGCTTTAGAGGTGGTGAGCAAACCCAAGGCCTCCTTCATGTTAAGCATGTGCTTTATCCCTGAGAAACACCCTGGCCCTGTGCTGCTTTTTATAAAGGGGAGATTGAGGTAGATTTCTTATTTCCTTTCAAACTATATTAGAACTATAACCTTCAGTTTCTATACAGTACCATATTTGATTTTAAAGGTCAGCTTTAGCTATACATAAAAATGTGATGAAACAAGAGGTGGTTTGACTAAGTTCAATTTTTTTTAAATGTAAAATTTCTAATAATATAAAAGATACCATTTTGTTCCTCTTTTCTTCTGTTACTAGTTGAGTAGCTTATAAACACCAAATTCCTTGAACAATTACCTGTACACAATTTGTGAAAGTGTGGGATAGAGCAACTCATCAGGCTTCAGTCATTAATAATGAGATACTGAACCCCGATACATTCAGCAAACAGGTTGATACTATAGAGCATCTCTGGAGGATGCGAGTCTGACTTATACTACCGATGTTCCTGTGCTGACAATGCTTAGCTCCTTATTCTCACAGCCTTTTCCAAACAACAACAAAACAAAACAAAACAAACAAACAAACAAACAACCTGTGACTTTTCCAAGAAAAAGAATCATATCTCATTTTCCTAATAAATTACAACTATCTGGTTATACAGGTAAGTCCACATATCTCTGTGACTTGGAATCTTTTTCCAGCATTTAAGGACCTCATACTGTTTGCCATGTTTCTAGGGCCTAGAAATACAGAAAAAATACTCGTAGAATTAGAAAAATGGGGATTATACTTATCCTACTCAGTTAACATTTGTGTGTGTGTGTGTGTGTTTGTATACACATGTGTGAACTTCACAATCCAGGAAGAAAAACCGGTGGGCAGACTGACACCAGAGCTCCTGACAGTCTTTATACTTCTGACTGTGAGACGTGTGTCATGTGCACCCGGGTCTGTCGCCAGTGTCACTAACCATGAGACAAAATATATAGCACGTACATCTTTTCCAGATGTGTTGGGATGGCACAGCAACAACTTGAAGTGGCAAAACAAACTCCTTCAAAATAAGTAGTTATCAGGAGAATGCAATTTATTTCTAGCTTCAGTTGTTTATATGTATTTTTAGTAGGGTCACATTAGCACATTGTAAAAGTGCTTCAGGCAGAAAGGAGACATCTGGGATTCTTAGAGAATTTCTTTCATTTTTAAATGTTTCTTTTTATTTTACAGTACAGGCAGTTTTGGAATCCATACAAAATAATTTTGATGGGCTAACTGTGATGATGTTGGCAGCTAGGAGATGGGAAACATGAACATTTCTAGATTGCATTCTATGATTGTAAGAAAAAGAACTTTTTAATATGATTATCAGCATAACAATTTTCATTCTCCTTGATAAATTAGCTTCTCTAAGTTTTATCTTGCAACAGGAAGTAATTTCATGAAATTGTATGTACTGTGGTTAAAATACCACATCTAGATATCATGTAGAGAAAATGTGTAACGTGTCCCACTGCTCCATCTTTACAGTCTTTCTTTTAAATTAGACATCGAGTTGAATGAGGAGATAGACCGTTTACTGTTTGTGATCAACATCTACTTGCATACTCATTTTCTTTTTATTGTCATGGATCAACTTACCTTTTACTAGAGATTAATTATCAGGATGAAAAATAGGATAGGTAAGTGTTAATGGGAAAATTTTTGATTAACTTGTAACCACTATTTTAAT
Organism: Thryonomys swinderianus; assembly: GCA_004025085.1. NCBI lineage: Eukaryota > Metazoa > Chordata > Mammalia > Rodentia > Thryonomyidae > Thryonomys > Thryonomys swinderianus. The sequence continues at coordinate 4,993 of PVIC010025562.1, forward strand.
GAGAAGAAATCTTTGATTTTTACATGGGGATGGAAAGTCCCAGGCAGAATATCTAAGTTTGATCTTACTCTTATCAAGTATATAAGTATCTCATTGCAAATATGTGTGTGCTTGTGTATTTGTGTGTGTGTGTGTGTGTGTGTGTATAGTAGTAAGGGTATAGGGTAAGCTGAGTGGATTGTCAACAAGCACCTTAGCCTGAAGTCGTTATTTGAAAGAGATCAAACTTAAAAAAAATTCAGTCATAGAGTGTGGCATGGTCCCACAGACTAATGTTCTAATGTTCAGGGTGATGGATTAAATAATTTATTTAGTTATGGTGAGATTTGCAGTCTAGAAAGATCTTACTAGCCCAGAGACAGAAATAGGATTGAGTTAGTATAGGACTGGAGATTGGAGGCCAGTAAGAAAATCCCTTTCATGCCATGTGTGGTGGTTCACATCTGTAGTCCCAGCACTCGGGAGGCAAAGTCAGGAGGATTGCTGAGTGTGAGGCTTGCCTGGGCTACATAGTGAGCTCAGGGCCACCCTGAACTAAAGTGAGACCCTGTCTCAAAAAAAAATCCCTTTCATAATTTAAGCAAGGCCTAACAGGATAGTGGTGGTGATGAAGATATCAGAGAATTGACAGAAAGTTATCAAGCAGATAGCTGTCCACAATCGACAGGAACTGTACGGAGGGAAGTTCTTAAACTTGGGAGTACAGGAGGTTTGGGATATGGTTGTGAGATGCAGAGTTCTGCCATGATAAGACTTTTTGAAATTATACCAAAAATTATAGTTTAAGTAAAAGTGTTATTATCTGAAAAGATTGATTTAAAAGGATAATGCTAAGAATACAAAAATGCATGTGATAGAATATTGTAAAGACATGCTCCTAGATCCCATGTGCATGCTTTCCCCTGTCTGTTTTCTCTCTTTCTTTATCAAAGGATAGAAATTTGAGGACACAGAAAGGTGGCAAGAGGGGACACATTGAAAATGGGAATCTGCCTTATGGGAGGAGAAGCGAGGCTTGTTTCTCAAGAGAGTAAATTTCTAGTCATAGTGCTGCTATATACTTTACGGCTTTAGATAATGTAACATTCCCATGTGTATCTTACATGTGAAAAAATGCAGTCCTGTTGCTGTCTGTCAACCATCCCGGCTCTAATATTTTCCGAGTACGCCAGGAAAGGAAAATGGATGGTAGGTAATACGGCGAATGGAACCACAGAACAGGTAAAGAACCCTGAAAGGGAGCTCTGGGTCCCATGCTTCTAATTTTATAAAATGGCAGAAAGAAAATACAACTGTCAAAGTACAGGTCTAGGCTATAAATAGGCTTAGAATCTGGGAGAGAATTTGGGGTCCAGAGCACGGAAGAGATGAAGGACAGAACTGGTGGAGGAATTGGGGAGAACATCAGGTAATATTTGCCAGTTTTGTCCTCTCATCTACAAAGAGTGGTTCAGTGCCTTTGGAGGAATTAATTCTGCAGACTTTGTAGACGTGAGAATGGACCTCACCCTATATTCCTCAATCAGTTTGCATAATCTAACATACAGTTTTGTTATAATTTATGTTTTCTCCAGGTGACTTACATTAGCATGATTCTATCGTAGTGAAGGTTTTTATTTTTATTTGTATTTTTTTTTGCCTATCCATAGAAAGAAATGTCAAAGCAACGGTAGCTTGCTGTCTGTCAACCATCCCGGCTTCCAGCAAAATGGAAGGATCCTGGGTTTTGACACAGGGCAGTAAGTCAACCCAGGCTCTGAACTCTGCCTCTAGTGGTGGCATCGCACACACGGCTTCCCCACAGCCTCCTCCACCATCCTGTCCGGCAGAAGGCACTTACAGAGAGAAACACAGTTCCAAAGGAGGTTGAACCATATTTAATTGGACGAGAGTGTCCGCTGCCTGTTGAAATACGTGGATTGTATGACGAGAGTAAAAAAAGGATGAAGACAGTAGATACAACTAACGTTCTTGGCCATATAAGTCTCTTAAGAATATTTGGCAAGAGCCAGATATTCTTAAATTTCACTTGAACTGCTGGAAACACATCTTATCAGTTATATTGTTCTTGGTTAAAGATTTTTAGAATCCTCTTTCTAAGGATATAGTGTGGCAAGTGACTTTCAAATAAAAATAACCACGATTGCATTAAAAAAGCCATAAAGGGAAGAATTTATTAGTCACAAACAAAAAAAATCCTCTTACTATCAAGACTATCTATAATAATATTTTTTTAAAGTGCTGTATAGCATTTCTGTAGACTTTGGACTTTAAAGATCCTTAATTACTATGTCAGAGAGTTTGGGTTTCAACTCTCCTACACTCTAAATTCTTATGAAAATAGGACTCAGTTTTTCCACCCATACACACTCAGCTACTTCTCCTTCCCAAACAGAGTATCAAAGAATAGTAGTCACTTTAAATTAAGCTGTTTATTTAGTTCCATGAACAGAAATAGATTTAGATTCTCTGGTTCCTATGTGCTAGTTTTGGTTGTTATCATTTAATTTTTCTGATGAATCATAACCGTATGTACACATTAACGCACATGTTGAATGAATAAAATTTCCTGCTTCTTTGTATTATCTTCTTGCTCTTTCTGTTGTTAATTTTTTTTCTTTTTTGCTTTTGAGACAGGGTCTCGCCTTATAGTTCAGGCTGGCCCTGAGCTCACTATGGTGCCCAGGCAAGCTGCCGCGAACTCAGCAATCCTCCTGTCTCTGCCTCCCAAGTGCTGGGATTACAGGCGTGAGCCACCACGTCCGGCATTGTGGTATGCAATTTTGGTTGTTGGTGGGCGTGTCTCCACGCCCAGCATTATATGTGGTTACCGGGGATTGAACTCAAGACCTTGCTCTTGTGAGGCAGGGGCCAGAACCACTGAGCCAACCCTTTGGCCCTCTGTTGTTAATTTTAATATCTGTACCTTAACTAAAGGGTGAGAATAAAAAGGTGTTCTATTGTTCCATATTCTTATTATATTAACTCTAAGTTTTGGACACTAAATTTCATTGGCAAAGAAATTATCTTCTCTAAAGGAGGGCTGTTGAGCCCTCCTTGATATGGATTGTGTCTAACTTTTTAGACCTGGATTTTTGCAAAGAATGTTCTGCATGCCAAGCATTTCATGTCAGTCCTGAATTTTTATAGTCTGTGATCCAGTACTAACTGTGAAACTGTTTAGAAGGTATTTTGTTTCGATTTTGATCCAGGAAAGATAACTTTAAGTTGCAGGAAATTTTAAAATGAAGTTAAATAAAGGACTAGTGAAATAAATAATACACATGCAAAAGACATGCCAAAAGTTTCTCCAGTTAGACTCTGGAGCTCTTAGGCAATTTTCTTGTTACTGGCCATTTATCTTTTTCATTTTATCGGAAAACTTGTTGAGACAATCAGATGACCAGTTCTATTTCACTTGAATACAGAAGCTTTGTTCTAGATCATTTTTCTTTGCATTGCCATCTCCTTCCCATGATTTTCCCAGCCTATTCATTGTTCTAACACGAAAGTAGAGTGTGTTACCTTGTTCAAGGTCAGCTTGTGTTATAGATACTGTAATAGCACAAACTTCTTTAACCCATAAGAAGACTAAACAAATGTCAAAAAGATATAACAAATAGTGTAAGAAAAAGGCATCCATTCCCAAAGCTATTGAAAGGCAAAAATAGATCTATAGCTGGTGCACAGTATCCTTAAAAGCTGACAGAAAAAGTAATAGCAACCTCTGCTCAATTCTTCCTGGCCCTGATCTCAAATGGGTTTACCTGATTCCAGCTAATTGAATGTGAACACTAAAGGCATGAGTGAGGCAAAGAGCAAAAAATCTTATCAGTTGTTCTAACTGTTCTAAAAAGGAAACACAATTTCCTGATGAGGAGCCTGTGTAAATCTTGGTGATGTCTTATATATCCCTGGTAATGAAATGTGCTTTAATAATCTAACTCTGCTGTTACTCTGATCTTGGCCATAATGCCATGTTTCTGTTGCAGAAAGCTGTTTGTTAAGGAGGCCACGTAACTTCCAGAAAGTTAAACTAGCTAGTTATTGGGAGTTTTCTCTGTTGCAAAGATTTGAGATAAAAGGTTGTTCTAGGACAGTGAAGAATCTCAGAAGGTGAAGAGAGTTGTTGGCCACTGAGTTAATGAAAACGCTGGTGAGGATTAACAAAGAAATGAATCAGTATTCAAGGGCTGAATCACGAGAGCAGTGGAGTATGTATGATGCACATGCTTATGGATGTGACTTCTGGGGAGATTTCCCGTGGTTTTCAGTTGCATTGTAATTGGACACAACTCTGCCTTTCTTATAATCATTTTTTTTGGTCAAAATTGTTTAAATCATTGAGTATATTATTTGTGAAGATTGAGGTTATAAACACAAGACTCCTCACAGTAATGATTGAACAATTGTTAGTTAATGTGACCAAGCAAGATGTTCAACTTATATTGTAAGACATCAATGGTGGTATGAATTTGGTTTCTACACTTTAAGCTTCATAATGCATAATCAACTATAACCAAAAATAATAAGCTATTTGAAATGAAAAGATGATTATTTTTCTTACAGTTCTAGAAGAAAATAGGTTGAGAAATTTTCTGAAACACTACAAATATATTTGTTCGTCCTGACATGATATACCTAAATTCTTGTATAGAAAAGGCCATGGTAATGTACATTCAGAAAACAAGTACATTCCAGCTTCATAACATTGTCGGTTATTTGACCCAGACTTGTTATTTTGCAGACCCACTTGCCAAGTTTTAGACAGGTCACAACATATATATAATTCATTCATAAAAGGAAAATGACCTTAACTGCAAAAATATTGTTTAAATAAATTAGCATAGATTGATTTATGGATAACTTAGTATGTCTCTGATGTAAATGATTCTGTATTCCTCAAAGTGACCTTAAACATTTTATAGTGTAATTGTTTTTTAAATTGATTTCATTGATACATTTCATACATACCATATGATCATACTCAACATTGAGAATTTGTACCTGTACATAACATATATTGATTCTCAGTTTTCCCCATTCCCCTGCCTTCCATACAACTCCCCCAATCCTCAATACACATAAGCTTTATTTCTTTTTTACCATCAATTTTTTCTTCCCTTTCTTTGCTTTCCCCTACTCTCTTCCCCTTTTTATAGTATAATTAAATAAATTTTGAATATGTTTTCATTTCTTTTTAGTTCTATTTTACATACTCCTGCAAGTTTTGTTCTTCACTTTGAAACTTCAAGAATTTTAATCCTTTGTATACTTGATTTTTTCATAAATCTCTTTCTATTGTAGTTGTTTTCATTATATTTTTGCTTTTTGTTTCCCCTCCTTAATCCCCTTTCTTCATATTATCTGTGTAGCCTTCAGGCATACAATGAAATGGTTGATATATATTGAATTTTTTGATATTATAACGCAAAGCTCATTCTTTTACTATTTTTCTTCTTATTCCGATAATTTTCATATTCATATCAATAAATATGTGAATATTAAGACAGAAACTAAATCTTTTAGAATATAGGTTTGGTAGAACTCTCAAAGGCAGGAGCATGGGAAAAGACCATGAACAAAAACTCAGCTGCATAGAAACTAGCATAAAGAATCAACAACTGGGATCTCATCTTATTAAAAAGCTTCTTCACAGGAAGAAAAAACACTAACAGAATGAAAAGACAACCCAAATGTGAGAAAAAAATATTACCAACTATTCCTCCGACAAAAGTCTACTATCTAGAATATATAAATAACTGGAAAAAAGCAGACTTCTCTTCAATTTAAAGACCCAGTGAAAAAAATGGGCATCTGAAGTGAATAGACAATTTTCAGACAAAGATGTAGAAACAGCAAATAAACATATTAAGAAAATGCTCAACATCACTGGTTATTTGAGAGTTGAAAAGAAAACCATGCTGAGATTTTATTTCACCCCAGAAAGAATGGGTGCTATCAAGAAATCAAGCAATAACAAATGCTGTAGGGGCTGTGGGCAAAGAGGATCCCTTCTCCACTGCTGGTGGGAATGTAGACTGGTATAGCCACTGTGGAGATTTCTCAAAAACTAAGACTACAGGTCTCGTTTGACCCTGCTATTCCCCTGCTACAGATATACACGAAAGAGTTAAAAGGTTCATATCACAGCGACATATGTGCAACCATGTTCATAGCAGCTCAGTTTATGAGTGCTAAATCTCTGAAACAACCCAAATGCCCATCAAGTGGTGCCTGGATAAAGATGTGGGTATTTTTTTTTTAATAAAAGGGACTACTATTCAACCATAAATAATGAAAGCTAGCAACATTTATAGCTAAATGGATGCACATTGAGGCCATAGTCAAGTGAAATAAATAGGGCAGTTGTGTAAATGCCAAATAGTTTTTTTGGTGTGACAAACTGAAAGTGTAAATGAGGGCCAATATGTATAACAGATAATGTGAATAGGAATAAAAGGTACAAAGGAGAAGAGAAAGTACAAAGGGGATAGGGGAAAAGGTAAGAAAAGAAAGAAAAAATTGAGAAAAGAAGAAAAAATTTTGTAAATAGTGGTGGAGGGGTAGAAGGGGGCACAGTAATGGAGAAAAAAGAGAAATTAAGATACATAATGTATGGGTACAAATTCCCAACGATCAATGTGATCATTATGTATATCTGAAACTTAACAATTAATTTAATGAATAAAAGAAACAAGTATAGCAGTCTCTTTACCATCATGATACTCCATATGGTGAAACTCATTTGCTTCTTTTATTTACCCAGGTTTTCAGTGTTGGATACTGAGTTTCTGTGGTGTTCCCTGTGGATCATCTGCATTTCCTCTGCTGGAACAAAACGTGTGCCAGTGAACTGTAAAAAATAATTCACCTCGGCTCCCAGTTTGAGAGGTTTTGGTCCAAAACTGATTGGGCACTTTGGTTGTGGACCCACACCAAGGTCGTATGTCACGGCAGGAGGGCTGGGAGGAGGGACTGTGCTCCCCCCATGGCGGGAAATCTAAGCGGAGAAGGAAGAGGAGCCCTCCCGGGACAGGAGCGTGTCGGTTTGGGCCCTGCCTCTCAGGGTCTTTCAGAAACGCCACGCTGGGGACCACCCTCCAGGGGCTGCGCCACGAGCACACCGGATGTGCAGGCGTCGCACTGGGTGGGCACCATGCTCCTGGGGAAGTCCCACCGGACCTAGGGGCGGTTCCCCGAGGCAGGCAAGACGGAAGCCCTTGCCCTGTGTCACCAAATTGCTCCGCTGCAGTTGTGCCAGTTTCTTAGCCGAAATACATTAAAGTTCCCGTTAAAAATCCTTTTATCTTTCATCTTCAGTAATCAATAGGACAAAGGGAGACATAATCAGTTTAATTTTGGAAGGATGTTTAGAGAAGCGACATAGTTCTGACAATATTAATGTAAGCTTTCTGTGGTTTCTAGCAATTTATACAAATGATACTAAATGTTACCAGAATAAAATAGCCCTGCAGCTGACACTGAATCTGAGCTACAGCATGCAAATAAGTACTTTCCTTTAATTTGTCTTTGGAAAGTAGAAACCTTGATATGATATTACTATGGATCTAACAGTAGTATATCTTAAGAAGAAACTTTACAGTAACTCATCCAAAAGAAGGTTATGTGTCCTATACTATAAGTGGTTCCAGATATGGTGTTGTTTTTAATAGAAACTGTACTTTGTTATAAATTCAATAAGTAATTTGAGGAATATTCATGGTCTCTATTATTTCAAACACTGTAATGATGTTTCACGTTTGTATGCAGATATGAATATATTATTACCTGAGTAAAGTTTTTTTTTTTTTTAATTTTGGAGTCATTTGTATCAGATATTTGGGATCCAAACTGTCTTGAGGAAACTAAAAATGATGTGAATTACAGGACATGCCTGAAGTGAAAATATATAATGCTTCTAGCTATTGTTGAGTGTTTCCACTTTCTTTGATTTCCATGTTGCACTGTTTCTAGTTTTCATCTTCCTGATAACTGGTTGCTAATTCTCAGTCTAATTCCCTATTATGATTCTAAAATGTCTGCCTTCAGAACCAGGGTCATTTCATTGCCAAATATAAAAGCCTTTCTTCAGTCTTCATAGCTCTAAGCTCTTTTAGCATTTGATTTTCTTCGTACTGTCTTTTATTTTGAAATTTTCTTCTAAATATTTGACCTCTAACTATTATGGCTCTTTCTCTTTTCCCTTCATCATCTTTTCATTTCCTTTGCTTGTCTCACTTCTGTATTTCTGCTGCATCCTACTTTGTTGTGCTCATATTAAACACTTTCAGGGAGCAGTTTCTGGGTCCTTACCTTAATAGATTCCCAGATTTTGACCCCAAGGGAGAACTGTCTAAGTACAGAGTGTGTGTAGAAGGGATTTAATTATTTCCACTGTGTTGTATGTATGAGAGTTTCAGGTATGAAAAATATTGGAAAGGGGGCTGGGAATTTAGCTGAAGTACCGTGCCAACCTTGGACACACAGGGCCTGAGTTCAATCCCTGGTACCACACACACACAAAACGAAAGAACCCACATATCCATCAACAGATGAGTTGATAATGAAAATATTATCTGTATATAATGGAGTATTACTCTGGCATAAAGAACCATAAACATGTAGGAAGCATAAACATTGGTAGGAAAAATGGGTGCACCTTTAGATCATAATGTTGTCAGATACACAAGCTCAAATACCATTTGATTCCTCTTATATGAAAAACCCAAAATATAAACTATACAGCAAAATAAAGATAACAGGAAACAGATCTTTTTCAGAGGGGAAGAGGACCAATGGGTGGATACAGTGTGCTCTGGCTTATGCCTAGAGGTCCCTCAAAGTCTCATGTAGTCATAGGTTGGGGCTTTCCAGAGGGGGCAGGGCCTAGTTTGTGGGATGCTGGGTCAAGGATGTGGTGCTGGAATTAAGGATGTGATGCTACCTGCCCTAAGAAGGCGTATCCTGCCGAAATCGTAGGGATAGAAAGCGGGTTGTGACTTGTTACTTGCTGCTTCTTGGCTACTTCGCTGTGTTGATGCCTTCTTTCTGTCAAGAACTGTTTCTCCCCTCTAATGCCCTCTACCGTGACACTCGGCCAGGGAGTGAAACCTCTGTAAATTTTGAGTTAAATAAACCTTTCTTCCCTTAACTTCATGTGTTGGGTATTTTATACCAGCAGTGAGAAAATGACTAAGCCAGAGTGGCAGGGACAGCAAGGTAAATTAAGATGTGCAATGTACACTTACCAGCTCTTTGTGATGAAGGTAATCATGGTGTTTTATTAGTATGCAAATGCATACTAACAAAATAAGATCTTTTGACATATAAAATTGATAAAAATTTAAAATCACACAGGCTTCTTTAATGAATGTGTGCATTTCAAGTTTGAGTCTTCTACTGTATTCTACAATAGTCCTGGGACATTTATAAATCTAGATGGATTTCTGAGCATTTCACATTGGGGGCAGCACCAATAAGCTAGGCCAGTTCCAGAGCAGAAGACTGTCCTGGAGACTAACTGGAGAAAGAAGTGACCAACAAAGGCAGGAATATTTATTTTGTGAACAGCGTGCCGAGATACTATTGATAGCTGACGTCAAGATTTTCAAACAGGAGAAGTACACAGAAAAGAAGGAAGGTTTGCCTTGCAGTGGCGCAGGTATTTATGCCAGTGGGTGGATTTTTTGAAGGGAAATATGTACTTAGAAGTGTACTAAATAATTTAACTTCTCCAAGACTAAAGCACATTGCTTTGAGGAGAAAAAGAATATTGTCTATAGCTATTACATGGAATGTTCCTTCATAACCACATGAAGCCATTCTCACTTCCCCCAGTTCTTTTAATTGTATGCCCACGTTCCTAATTAACTAACTTAAAGCAAATGATAAAGTACTGTACCATTACCTAGGCTATCAAGGCTCGTTGGACTCAACACTTTTGTTGCTTGTATGATTTCAGTAAGATTTTGAGTTTGTGCTACCAAATATTATGTTCTAGAAGCTTAGTCCTCGGTGTGATGGTGTCAAAAGTTGATGTGCAACCTTTACGGGACTGGGGGCACTTAATAAAAACTCATTAGGTCGGGCCGGAGGGTTAGCTCAGTGGTTCCGGCGCCTGCCTCGCAAGCGCGAGGTCCTGAGTTCAATCCCCGGAAACCACATACAATGCTGGGCGTGGAGACTCACGCCCACCAGCAATCAACACCGCATACCACAATGCCGGGCGTGGTGGCTCACGCCTGTAATCCCAGCACTCGGGAGGCAGAGACAGGAGGATTGCTGAGTTCGCGGCAGCTTGCCTGGGCACCATAGTGAGCTCAGGGCCAGCCCAAACTGCAAAGCGAGACCCTGTCTCCAAAAAGCAAAAAAAAACAAAAACCAAAAAACAAAAAAAACTCATTAGGTCAAGTTGGGGCAAATCAACCCCAGTCCCTATCTGACTCCTGGTCTTGTGTTACAATCTCACTGTCTCATGCACAGCCCCTTCCTGGAGGATGAACCAGAGAAGCCATCCAACTTTGAACTTTCAGCCTCCACCACTGTGAGCTAAGTAACTCTTTTTATACTATAAGGTGAATCAACTTTGAAACTCTTATGTTAGCAACAAAAATCATTTAAATATAGTACTGCCAGCCTGAAGAGTCCTACTTCAGCTTCCAGTAGCCCACATTGTGAAATCACCTGCTTTTGTCTCCTCTTCTCCCTTTGGGAGTAAAGTAAACATCACAGAAGCAACAGTAACGGCAAATAGTATGTAGTATGAAATGGAAGCTACCCTCAAGGATACATATCTTAAAATATCTCATAATTTTCCATGAAGAACTTTAGGGAAGTTCAGCACTGTTATCTTAATCCCCAATTCAAAATCAGATGAAGTACAATTTCCATTGAGAAAACAGCTGACCTATATCTGTATAAGGCAGGAAAGACAGGTATCTTGTCTTTTGTTCTAAAGTAATTACTGTTGATCTTCACCATTCTTAGACCTTGTATTTGTGTGGTCTTTTACTCACTAGTATGTATCTGCAGCTCCAGATTAATAATTGCTGCTCCCATGGACAAAGACAGAATGGCAAAATTTGGAATTGCTTGATACAACATTCCCAGGTTGAGGTCAGGTGACTTCACCTTCTTATTTCAATATCCAGCCTGTAAACAAATGTCTCTTAATGATCACTGCTGTGACTCATGAATCATAATTTGCGGTGTCCTCACTGTTTCAAATGGTCCTTACAACTAGTACTGAAGCAATATTCTTCAGCTCCTGGGGGCTGTGATGTGCTCTCCTCAGGAAATACCTGTGTTAGGAACCTGGGGACAGGATGAATTATAGGAATGCTTACTTTGAGTTCAATATTACAGAACTCACTATAATATAGAATGTATACATTTTATATGCACTAATGTGCCTATAAAGAGAAATCTGAAAAAACCTATTCACTGATGAACTGGCAAAAATGTCATGACCAGAGGTGAGTAGGAACTTCAACCTGAATTTCCATAGAAATCATGGTTCGATATTTGCTTATTTGGTGTTTGAAGGAACTTTATAGAACATAACTACTAGAAATAAAAACAGATTATATACTCACTGAGTACATGCATAACATACACTATACATAGGAAATGAGACAGTTAGCCTTCATTTGTTTAGTGAAAAAGAATATTTGGAGCAAAGAAGTAGAAAATTTAGGCACATCCATTTGCCTTCCAATGTAAAGACATTTTAGCAGATGAGTGGTACAACAAGCTAAGCATAACCTTCCAAAGGTGAAGAATTATATTTAATTAGCAAAAAAAAGAAGGAAAAGAGAAGGAAGAAAAGGAAGAAGAAAAGGAAGAATATATACCTAAGAAAATAGTAAGTCCAGTCAACCAATGGAAAAAAAAAAATCTAAAGATCATCAAACTGTTATGCCTTGTGAAAGGGAGTATAATGGCTCTACTGTTTAAAGCTCACAGTTCATCCAATTTCAGAGTCAAGAAAGATCAGATTGTAGTTATAGCAACTGTATCTAGAGAAAGCAAACTGCTTTAAACAGTGTGTTTTCTAATGGGCCTTCCAACTTCCCCTTACCACCAAGTGCTTTAGTTCAGATTTTTACTTCTTGGTCCAATGCATGCTGACCCTGCCATCAATTTGGCTGAGGATAGAAACTAAGAGTAGGAGAGAGGGCTGACATGGTATTCAGGGCAGATGAACAGGACTTCGCTGTGTCTGGACTCAACAAAGTGAGAAACAAGGCCTAGGAAGCCCTCAAGGAAGGACAAAAAGGGAGGTGGAGAAAAGTCAACTTGAGAAACTGCTGTGACCAAAGCTCTTTGGCATATGAATTTGATTATTTTCTGTGTTATTTTCTAAGCATTTCTACCTACATGGGATAACAATCTTCAGACCATTAGAGAGTAGAAAAGATGGTCATAGGATATGGACGAAAATGTGGTAATTTTATTCTTTGTAGTATTGTACTGTTATTGAAGGAAATGGGATAGTTCTGTGTTTGATTGTTATGAACTGAAAAGTCCTGGCTTCATCTACATTTCCCCCTTTCCCTCTCCTCTTTTTCACTGACCCTCCCTTTCAACTTAACTTTTATTTTCTTATATGATTTTTGACAGGGAAGTTATTAGAGTGTAAAAGTGGCTTTTATAAGGGTGTTTTTTCATAACTGCAGCACTGTACCCTTGAACTTAAATGATTTCTATTAACTTATATTTGTGATGTCTGCACTATCTGAAATAAAGGGCCATTATGATTGTTCAGGTGTGTGAGGCTCTTACTTAAAGAAGGATTGCATAATAACTTTTTCATTAATAATTAGTTTTCATACAATAGAATGAATGTAGAGTAGAGTATTTTATGTTCAGTGGACTTGGGTTCTAATGTAATGAGAAGAATTAATAAGGAAGAGTGGCCTTCAAAATTTGCACTTACAGAAAGGGATAAAAGATATTTTCTCAATTGTAGGCTGAACATGCTCATGCATGTGATAAGGAACCGCTGCCCTGCAGTAGCAGATATTCCAAAGTTGCACAGTTAACCCTAGAAACATCTGCACTCAAAGAAGACCTAGAGATTTCAGTTTTAATCAGGGACTTCGAACAATCCTGGAATGTCTGTAGTAGGGGACAGGAGCTTCCACCATTTTAACCTTTTCACTTGTGGGGGACACACATTTTCTCTAGATTTCTCCATTTAGTTTACTTTCTTTCTTGAGCTGTTGTTTGCCTAAATCCTGATAAGAATGATTCACTCAACTTCAGTGCATTCAAGTGATGTATTTGTTGATCTTCGAGCCTTATTCCCACCCAGCATGGAGACTTCTGTTTGTCAAGAGTTTAATTCTGAAGCATTTATGGGTTTTTCACAGCTAGTTCACAATTGGTTGAAATTGCAAAGGACAATACCAGATGGAATACCGAGGCTTTTGTTCAACAGAGCAAAGAGAGGAACAAGCTAGGGCATTGATCATGTCTGATTTTGAAATGATGTTTAATTAGTGTGGAATATTCATGGAACAAGTGGCTGGAATTACGTATTGTGATCTCCATTATGTTCCGAAACATGAGTCAGAGGTATATACTTTATAAGACTCATTTACCTTTGAATTTTTCATGAGGAAACTAATTTTGGTGAGGCATCATCAATATGTAAAGTTGAAGGGTTTATTTGAAATGCATGTCTGTTTTTCATTTCTATCCTTTAAGAGACAAAGCAATTGTATCTGTTTTAAGTGAAGTAATCAACAGTGTGTCAGTTAACTGTAACTAAGGACATCATATTGTATATCAAGAACTTTTGAGTTTTTTCCTTTCCAGAATGACTAGCTAAACTCATTCCTCATAGTGGAGTTATTTTCCTCAGTGACTAATTCACTGGGTTTTCTCTCAATTTGGACTTTTACTTTTATGACCAAAAGTTGTTTTCCATATGAATCTATTTGAGTTGTCATTTTTTCCAAACTTCTTGCCTTGTCATTGACAAAGAGCCATTTGATGGATTCTTAAATAGATCTCCCATTAGGAGGGTTCCGCCAGATGGTGTCAGATAGTCACTTGACTTAACAAATCTCCAGGTGTCCCACAGACATATAGTACAATCCTTGTGTAGGTCAAATGGTTTCTTTCTGTGAATCTAAATAACATTATAACTCAGCCCTCTAAAGTATGCTTTAAGTACAGTGGGTGATTATAATAAATATTGTCTATTTAATGATGAAAATCCTGTGTCTGGTCACATTGTTCCCTCTATAATAATCAGAATAATGATAAAAATATTCATGATAGTGATGATGATAATGAGAGTGCTGTTGCTGCTGCTGATAATAATCTGCCACTCATTGATCATATTTTATGCACTAGGTCCTAGGTTACATTTGAGAGCATCATTTAGTTTAACCCCTACGATAGCCATACCAGACAATTTTGACCTCCGTTTTATACACAGAAAGTACAGGAAGGCTTGTGAAATGTCAGCATCATGCTGCCTGAGTGTCAGAGCTAGTTTTCTACCTCAAATCACTCTTAAAGTCTAATTCTAAACTTTGCACAGTAAAAATGGTAGAGTGTTGAAAAGTAAAATGCCCATTTAGGGCTCAGGCACATGAATGTGGCAGAGGATAAGTGGCAGCCTGCTAGGCAGGTAGCTCTCCACCTCTTCTGCAGGGATGTGTGAAAAAGGCTCCTGTTAAAATTTAATTCAGTTGTGCCAGGCGTGGTGGCTCACACCTATAATCCTAGCACTTGGGAGGCAGAGACAGGAGGTTTGCTGAGTTCTAGGTTTGCCTGGGTTACACAGTGAGCTCAGGGCCAGCCTGAACTACAAAGCAAGACCCTGTCTCAAAAAAAAAAAAAAATTCAATTGTACTTGTGCTGTGACAGTGCCTGAGGTGCTGCTCTCATTCATTCATTCATTCATTCATTCATTCATTCATTCATTCATTCATTCAATCAGTACATGCTTGTTTACCTGTTTGCATCCCTAGTGCAGAGTTGGTACATGTGTATGTGACATCTTAATTCCTTTTTCACCTCTTTTCCCTCTCCTTCTAGTCCCTCCTTCCATCTCTTGACCCTCTTCCCACCTGAGAAAAAAATCTATGTCCCTCCTTCCTGTTATCTTTTGTTTTACTCTTTATTTATAATTTGCACTTACATAAAATGCTGTGTGATTTTTATGGTTATGTGTCTGATTTCTTCATTTACCATTGTATATTTTTAAGAAGCTCCTGACTCTGACCAATCTTCCGGGTAAGAAACACAGTTTGAAAGCAAAGAACTTTTAAACACATTGTCCTTACTGAACAGAAAAAGTTGGTCTGTCCACAGACCGGGAGCTATCCTGCTCAGTGCGAGCTGGACCTAGTCTGGAGGAAGATGCTACTTGAATGGCTGGATAAGTGAGGAGCTGTGTGTTTTGATGATGGAAATCATTTGTCTCCATGTTATTTGCACAGGTCTAGCCAACACAGTATTAGTGACAGTGCTTTGGGTAGAGATCCTGTCCCCAGGTTCTGAGAGTGATTTTAACTATGACCCGTTGCTGATTTACGCACAGTTACAATGTTTGTGGTTGCTAATTACTTTTGTTTTGTTTTTTTCTAACTGATTTAAACCAGTTTGTGCTACAGGTAATGTGTGTATGAGAGTGAAATCCTGATGGACTAAGAGTCCAGTGACTTTGACCATGGTGAAACAAGGGTTTCTTTTCTAAAGCAAAAATATTTTTTTAAGTGTACCTGGAGTGTCTGGGTTCTCCAGCTAATGCCAGATCAACATATACTCATTTCATATGTAAAAATGAATGCAGCATTACTCTACACCATTCTGAAGCATCTCACATTTTTTTTCAGAAGCGTTCTTAGAAATGAGTGAACAAAAAGTCAAGGTTTCCTGTTTTTGTCAGTATTCTGGGAAACACTCATAAAATTAGAAACCTCACTGCAGCACACTTTCTCCCATTATGTGGAACAGTGTTCATTTTCCTTGCTGCAGAGCTGGGCTTTGCTCTGTGTAACTTGCTGCCAGGATTCTTTCTAATGCAGATAGATAACATTCAGATTATGCAATGTAATAATTACTACTACCACATCACGATTTCCTAATTAAAAAAAACTGAAACACTGATTTAAATAAGACAAATATTAAGAGGTTTTCTTTTAAATATGAAGCATAGATTTCCCGCCCTTGCTGGCTTCCCATCCCGGGACTTTCCTGTGCTGCTCTGATTTATCAGTGCTATCTTCGGGAAGCAGGAAAGTGGCACACAAGGGGTTGTTGAAAAGTGCTACTTTTGATTTGCTAAATTCTATAGAAATATACCCTCTAGGAAACCTACTAAAGAAAAACACTGCAGCTATTCCATTTCTCACTTTTGCCAGGGTGGTGGAATAACAAGGCTCATGAGGGACTGTAACCTAGGAGTGTGCGTCTGAGGGAGTTTCTAGCCAGGGGCTGGGTCTCCTCCTCCGCCCCCCTCGGAAAGTACATGCAGTAGCTGCATGATCTCCCTTGAGCCCCGTTTACATCCTCAGCCCTCTCCACGCATAAGCCTCAGTTCTGCACAGGCATCGGCTGTTTGCCTAGATGCTCTGAAGGGTTACGGCAGACACAAACATCTCTTGTGGCTCTCAGGCCGCACAGCAAACGTCGAGCAGCGCCCAAGAATGAAGCCACAAGCAGCAGAAGGGAAAAGTCAGTAACTTCCATTGTTCGGGTGGCACCACTGGAAGGATTGTTTTGGTTTGTGAACGAGGACACACATTCAAGAGATTAAATAAAAAATCAAGTATAGTACGTAGCTAACAGCTTCACTGTTTTGTGCGGAATAATAGGTTGTATTCAAGTTTAACAAAAAGGAATTCAAGACTCAAGGCTGAGGAGATAAGGATCTGCTATGCAAGCACTGCGCAGGTGACGGAGATTCAGATTTCTGCTTCTGTCTGGAAGATTATACTCTTAAAAAAGCAGTCATTTAAAATGAGCTATGTTATTTCTATATCTTGAATGAAAAATTTATTTGAATTAAGTAAATGCTCAGGTCTCAGGACATTACAAATGGAAATCAAAAAGTAAATACTATTTCAAATCAAAAGCATTAATTTTATTTCTAATGTTATTCATGTAATTTTAAGAGAAAACTGGGTAATGATCTTTAGTGTGTTCTCAGCACTCTTTAGGATGATAATGTCATAAGACAATAAAAATAATGAATTATCTTAGTAGATTTCTCTGAATACATTCTTCAGTTACTCTAAATTATTTCAGAGGTGCTTTCCATGAAAGCCATGGATGTGAGTTAGTCTAGGCATTTAAATATTAACATAAACTCTTCTGTGTTTTTAAGTATCACCCAAACAAAACACAAAGCTTACCTGCAACACTACAAAAACAGTAGAAAGGAGAAAAGAAATCACACACATCACCATCATTTTAGTTCTAAACAGTTTGAATTGATCTATTTTCTGTCCTTTCTACCAATAACATACATTTCAAATGATTGCATTGATTATATTGAATTTACCCTGTGGCTTTTTTAATTCAACATCATATAATTATCATTATTTCTTGATGGTTTATGGGATTCAAAACTTCTTAAGTTTTGCACAGCAATTTATGTGCTTAGTAATATTTATTTACTTAATCCTTTATTATTGAATGGTGATTTGTCTTTAGTACAAGAACCTATTAAAGAGCCTACAGTGGACACATTCCCCTTCTATTACTTAATATATTTGAGTTGTAGTTAAATAAGCACACTTTTGTAAAATAGTATTTGCTTTTAAAAGCAATTTCACTAGCTCAAAAAGTACATGAACATTATAAGAAATGAATAATCAAGTAAAAGTGAACTAAACTACATATCTGCACTCATTATTTATAAGACCACAAGGCCAGAGGTCTTTCTGTTTACATGCATAGCACAAAAAGATAAGTAAGTATACAAATATTTTTTAGCTTTCATAGTACAATTTTCTTACATTCCAATGATTTTAGCTAATTTGTAAAAATATCACTTCATTTATTTTTTCTTGTTTTCAATATTAAAAACATGAGAGGAACTGAAAAAATTACTAAATTTCAAACTAGTATTTAACAACACTTTCACATCTTTCTTTTTCTTTTCCATTTTTTTCTCCCATTCTTTTTTTTTTTTTTTTTTTTTTATGGCACCGGGTACTGAACTTAAAGCTTTTTGCACTGAGCTACACCCCCAATGCTTCATAAATTTTTAATTCTGATACAGTGTAAATTTCTAAATTTCCCAGGCTAAGTTCAACCTTGAGATCCTCCTGCATCAGCTTTTGGTTTTACAGGTGTGTGCTGCCTTACCTGGTCAAAATTTACATTTCTCATGTATCCCAAGAGAGAGTATAAAACATTAGGGTTCTTCATTTATTTTTCCTTTTATATTTTAACTTTAGAGAATCGTAATTGAGTTCTTGGTATGGAAATATAAATATGAAAGGCAAAACTATCTCCCTATTTTCTTTTTTCATCTTTTCATTATTTTAATTGTACTGTTTTATGTAATCATTTTTTGGCTGTGTTAAACACAATTTATGTAGCATTTATTTCCATTAGTTTCATGTTTAAAATATTAAGCAATTAATGTGTTCACAATTAAAATATTAAAGTGATCTCATCACTCTCTTACTTCACTTTTTTCATTTCTAAGTCCTCAATGGGATTATTTTTAAATGGTCATCCTGGCAAGTGTTCAAACATGTGTTTGAAATATGTACATTAGAGGCTTCTGACTGTTGCTTGTGCCTGAACAATACATGGGGTGTGTGTGGGGGGGTTGTCTAACAATCTTGGCCAAGGAAGCAATTCACATGTCTTCCATCACTGATGGCCACTATGCAGACATTTGAGGTCTTGTGTCTAAAATTACTTCTTTGTCAGTTCTTTGTATTTCATTTTATAAGTCTGGATGCTGACATCACCTGTCCACTTGCATATACACAAAATTAGACAGATTCCAGATTACTTATCATCTACATTTAATGGAAAAATGTTGAAAAGCCTGGGATGTAGCTCAGTGGCACAGTAACTACTTGGAAAGTGCAAGGTCCTGAGTTCAGTTACTCATTCCGGAAAAGGAAGAAGCTTGCAGGGAGGAGAGAGAAAAGAGAAAAGAAGGGAGAGGATTGAAAAATGCCCTAGTCACAGGTAAGGACTGATTAAATAGTTTATTTATATGGCTACACAATGAATGTTATGCAGCCAGAGAAAGATTGAACCAGCTGTTTGTATACTGATGTGGAAAGATTTCTGACAGTAATTTTCGGGTAAAAATTTCAGAATGGCACACAAGTTACAGGCACATAGGTAAAGATCATATATTTAATTTGGAACAATTTTATGTTATTTTTTGACTATGTGAAAATAAAAGAATAGAATGAAGTTGACAGACAACATAATAGGTTTGCTTAGATAAAAATTAGAATTCGATTTCCAACTCTAAAGCTGGTTCTAGCTCCTAAGTCATGAAAGCCTTCTCTGGAAATGCCATGTACTTTAATAGCCCCAGCCCCATCCCCACCCCCAACTATGCAGCTTCTGTTTTTACAAAAACCTCATGGGTATTAGGAGTGAAATTAGAATTCTCTATGTTCCATGAGGAAATACTAAATATGAGTCAGCTCTATCTGACTTTTTCAGACTTCCTCTTCATTTCCAAGAGATATTGTTCTTGAATAACAAGCAGAATGGATTATGTGAAGCTACCCTAAGACAAAGGGGCCCATGACCACCAACAGTGGCTTTGTAAGTATTTAATTTAGATGAAAATGGCTTTATTAGTATTAGGGCTATAAAATTTTAGTTTTCTAATTAGACAATTGTCACAATAATGATAACAGTGTTTTGCTTGTCATCTTTAACCATTGAATTACCTTTTTTTCCCTACAAAATTCTAAAGAATTCATGTAAGGTAAATATCCAATAAATAAACTAAAGAGTATAACATGACATCTTGGTTCCCAAGAATCTGTGAATTTAGGCCTGTAACGTTTCCCCCTCATGATTACACAAATATGCTTGTATCACTTCAGAAATGATATCATACTAATGTTTCAAGAAATTCTTATGGTTTTATAATAATGTACTACCATTCTCATTATCACTGATTTAATTTTCTACCCTGTTTTTTTTATATTTAACCTTCCTTCCTTCCTTCCTTCCTTCCTTCCTTCCTTCCTTCCTT
>PVIC010025563.1:0-25192 GCA_004025085.1 Thryonomys swinderianus
TTTCGCTGGGAAGAACAAGTCGTGATTCTCCGGGACTTTCACAGTTTGCGTGGCTAATATTCGCCTCTTACTGGGCAACACGAGCCCGTTGTGCACCCCTCTCCCCGCCCTGCTGTGACCCGAACGGCGCAACCCTCGGAGGAGAAGAGCCGGACTGCGGGGTTCTGAGCTGCCCAGTCTGCGCTGAGAAGCTGCGTGTCGGGCCGACAGCTGCAGTGTTTCTTTGTTGTTTGCTTGTTTGTTTGTTTGAGATTCCAGGTGTGATGTGCTCTAACGTTGACACGGATCCTAGTCAGACTCTACCCTGAGATGAGGAGGGAACCGCACGCGCCGCGCGAGCGAGTCAGCAGCGCTCTGGCTCCAAATGAAAAATCTTCTAAAAATACTGGAAATACAGCTCAGTGCGAAGACCCTGGGGTCAATTTCCAGTCTATCTATAAATTAGATAGACGGTATAGATATACAGATCTCTCTCTCACCCTCTTTCTTTCTGTATATATTAAAACTATATATTATGTAATATACATTACATATTATGACATAATATACATATTATAATGTATTATGCAATATGCATTATAATTATATACTGTATTATATATAAATATAGTATAATTATATAAAGAATATATTATATTTAATAGAATATATAATTATATATAATATAGTATGTACTATATATTATATTATAGACTATATTATAGACTATTATATATTGTATATAGTATATATACATATACTATATACTATATATACTATATATAGTATACTATATAATAATTATAGTATAATATATTGTATAACACGCATTATATTATAATATAGTGTTAAATAAATAATATTTGAATTTAAAAATTACTGTAGTGAAAGACATTGCCATTAATCTCCCTCAAAATACTCCCCCTAACTTCGAACATACTCTGCGACTGGACAATTCCTCTTAAAGAGAAATATTCTATACACTCAAAAAGTGAAGTTCTCCAAGAATGAGCTCTGCCCTGAATGTTCCACGATACTGTAGGCTCCTTGCTCAAAGCACGGAGGTCTGCGCTCCCGTTTAGCCAGGACCAACGAAAGCTGGCACGCGAGCTCTCTGTGGCGGTTGCCCCTGCCACCCTGGGAATGGCACGGACTCTAACAGCCTGGGTCATCCCCTAATAAAAGGAAGTAAGAGTTTCAGTTTCTTCTGGTCGAATAAGGACCGTTCTCCCCTGAGATCCAAGGGCCCGGCTAATGGGCAATTTACCCGCTGAATGAACCTCGGCGTGACACTCTAAACGCAGTTCCAACATGTCCAGAGGACACACTAAAAAGATTTTCCTGTCGGGAATAAAATATTTGGTTACACTCAACTGAAAGAATGGTTTTAACTGTTAGTGTCTAGCATGTATTAAAAAAAAGTCAGGGCCAGGGATTTAGGACAATAGTACCATGTCTGCCTTGCAAAAATAAGGTCCTGAGTTCAATCCCCAGTACTGAGAAAAGAGAGAGAGAGAGAGAGAGAGAGAGAGAGAGAGAGATAAAAGGTTTTAAAAATGAATATCTCAGCAAAAAGCAAAAATAAAGAGCAAATTCTTGGTTCAGTTATAATCCAAAGGTTTAGTTAAAAACAATCTACCAGTATCCATAGCAGTGATGATGGTAGCTACTGGTCACACACTACCTAATGATACCAAACACTTCTATACACAGCAAACAAATATTTACTCTTTGTAATTTACTGGGATGGTTATTTTACAGGTAGCATAAGTATTTTTTTTTTGTGGTACTGGGGATCGAACTTGGGCCCTTCTGCTTCCAAAGTAGGTGCAGTACCCCTTGAGCTAAATCCCCAGCCAGGAATGCTAAGTTTTTTTGTCTAGAGTCATAAAGCCAGTGGCTATATGGAAGGCTTTGCATCTGAGCATTCTCTCAACCATTAGCTAAACTAAATCCAGCACAAAGGAAATACTGTAATCAAATTTTTGTCAAAACATCCACCTTTGAGCCATGTTGTTCTAACTTCCCATTTGCTCTGAACAAAACTGACATAAAAGGTTTTCTTCAAGGGCTTCCCAATAATATTTCTATATTCCACACCAGTCTTTTACATAGTCCTTTCTACATCAAGTTGTAGAATCAGAACTAGAGCCTAGAGCTCCTAACCCTATGACTGTCACACCCCGCTTCAGCACTAACTTCTCTATCTGGCGTGACATTTCTAAAGGCACTGCTAACACACTCCCTGCTTGAGTGCCTCTCCCAGACCTTGGTGTTTTGCATATTTACATTAAAGAGACCTCATTCATTACCATGGTGTGGAAACGAGATTTTCCTGACAGCTAGTGTGTCAGTTTTCACTGAATTAGTGAAAACATTCAGAATACATTTTTCAGCTGACTTATATGAGTCACATCAAAGACCACGACTTTGTGGTTTTACCCTTGAACTTATCAGAGGCTAAATCAAGTAATGCAGACACTTGTTATGATTCTATTTACTTGGCATGTGCTTTTCACTGTCTCCCTTTTGGAACTGTAGTGCTGGTGAAGCACACTGGGTTCTCTACACAGCCTTGGTCTCACTTTTTCCTGCTTTATGACAAGGTATAATTAATCAATATATCCTGTGGAAAGGTGCATTATGGAAACATTATAAATGTTAATACTGGACCCAGCATTTGTTAGGACCCACAGACAGATGCTTGCAGAATCCTGGAAATTGGTTTGTTAAATATGGGGTCATGAGACATTTTTTATAGACTCTTAAATTTGGAAAATAATAGAATGGCTTCTGTAGCAAAATAAATCTCAAGTTAGAATGTGGTTTACAATGCAACTAAAAGAATCATTCAAAATTACACTTTAAAAGAATGATGAAATACAGAAGTTATTCAGCCCTGTCTGCAGAACTTTTTCTGGTATGTTAAACATTTGAAATAATAACAAGAACTATACTTTGGCATAAATTTATAGCACAAAAGGAGCTCGAGCTTTTACTTCTGAGCAGGTATATTTCTAGATGGAAGATTTGTAGCAAATCCCAGCATAATTGCAGTTTGGGCTCGAAACATTTCACCATGGATGTGGTGCTTATGTCTGTGAAAGGCCTGAATGGGATTTGCAGAGATAAACACAGCCTATTCTACACCCCAATCGAAGAAAAGATCTTCAGTAACAGCACCAGGCTGTGTGTTAGTATGTTTCATTTTTTAATACTGACTGAATGCATATGCCCTGGCTTCTAAATGAACTGACTGTGCTATTTCCGTGGTGGGTCTCCCTTGAGGGTTGTCTTAGCATGTGGCTTCTTTAAAGGAATACTCTGATCTAAGACCCATGGTTTGAATGTGGATGTATATTGTCAGAAATAGGCTTGAAACTCTCAAAGAAGCACTTTAATGTCCAGAAAATGAGAACAGTATAAAAGATAGACCCACTTCATTCCTTGGGAGAAGTTATGTGAAAGGTCCTGTGCAGGAAGAGAAAAGCCAGGGTCTCTGAAGCACTGAGCTCCTTATGTGTGTGTTTGTAGGTTGAGAGGCAAATCCAGTGAGGACTTTCAGATAACTGAACTGTTAACATCCTGAAGGCAGCTGCTATCTCCTATTTACTGTTTTGTGCTGAATACCCACCTCAGAACTTGTCAGGTAAATAAACACACTTAAGAATTCAAAGAATGAATAAGCCTTGTCAGAATTATTTCCTATTTTAGATACCGAAAAGGCATATAGAGATTTAAAAAATCATACTTTTAAAAGAGATGAAGTAAGAGGGGAGATTTTGGAACACATGTTTTTTATTTAAGGTGTGATTTGATTAACTGGGAAGACTTTGTTGAGGAAAACAGACTTGGAGAGTTATAGTCAGCCTCCAAATCAATGAAGCCATACTGTATAAAATATAGAACAAACATCTATGTTGTCCCAAGGGAAAGCATCAGACCCAAAGATAAGAATTTAATAAATGACAATAGAGCTTAGTTTAAAGCAAAGAAAGAAATCATTCCAAATTCGATGTCACCCCCTGGCACAAGCTGCACAAGGGGAGTGGGTGGGCGTCAGAGCAAGTGTGCAAGGGGGCAGGACGCGGGATCTCACAGAGTAGGAAACACTTCTGTGCCTGCACCCATGAGCCTGTGCGGCCCCTGGGTAGGATTCCACCCGTGTTCGTGGGATGAGGGTGAAACAGGCTCTGCCAGGAGCGCGGTCTTCTCTCACCTCTGCTCACCCCCGGCCAGAGCCTCCCAATCTCCCCATAATTTAAAGTCAATAGCAAATACATTCAGCATGAGACTTAAACTGAGTACTTTTGATCGCAGCTAGTAAAGGTGGATAAACATTGTAAAAGAAGCTATAGTTTTAGAAAAATTAGTTTTATTACTACAGAATATTGTAGTTTTACTTCCTAAGTGTTAGTCATTTGTCACGTGAAAGCCTATCTTAAAGTGTTTAATATATTTTCATGAAAGATTTAACTTTGCAAATAGCTTTGGTAAATATTTGATATGCCTTTATTACATTTTCCTTTGCTGACCTAACCTTTTGACAGTTATTTTACTTTGGCCTGATATTGTTGGATTTAAGTCGTTTCCACATTTAGATAGTCATTCCAAAGAAAGGTTTGATAGAAACTGTATGTTTATATCTTCTTATTAAAGGTTATCTGCCCTAGAAACTTACATTTTTCTAGATAAAGCAAGTCCAAATGGCAGGCTACTGTTCTGCTGCTATTCTGCGGCAATAATAGGATCAACTTAAACAGATCGAGGGAGAGAGAGTGTCAGAAACACAAAGAGATATTTTGTACAATGCACCTTAACCTTGCCGGAGAGATATGATCATTTTTTGTTCCCTAAGAGGCAAAATAACACAGGCAAGTTTTGATCGATGGTGGAAAAGGAAACTTGATGAATTCTCACCAGGTTTTATTATAACATGTTTAAAAGTAAATATAATATGCTTGGTATTATTTTGCATAATATAAAACAGATGATCCAACACATACCTACCCCTTTTTCTTTTAAATTCTCCCTGAAATCACTATAAAGTAGACTAGAGAAAATCATAATAATCTTTTGTAAAACTGATTTTACTGGCACATTCTATATATACATGATGATCACATTCAAAATTGAGAGTTTGTACCACTACATGACACACCTTGATTCTTATTTTTCTCATTCCTCTGCCCTCTCTATAACCCCCACTTCCATATATATAAACTTTGTTTCCTTTTTTTAACCATCAAATTTTGTCTTTCCCTTCTTTCCTGACCCTTACCCTTTTTCCCTTTTCCTTTTGAACATTTTCTTCCTATTTCTCAATACCTATCATACAAAAAATCACAGTACTCTTGATGAGAAAAAGGAAGCAGAAGATTAGAAATTGTCTGGAAATCTTAGGAGGAAACAGATGAAATCAGTTGAAGGAAAACATAATGAAGAGGCAAATACAGAAATTCTAGAAAGTGACTTTTCTAAAGAGAATAAGCTTGTGTTGTGAATGTGTGTCAGAGGAATAGTAGTTTTCAAACTGTCGTACGTGAGCAGAAGACTGGGGAACACTAGTTAAAGTGAACAAGGAACTTCTCAGTCCTACGCGAGGGAAGTGGACTTGAACTCTCTACCGCTCAAGCTGACTCTGACAAGACTTCATGTGCACACAGGCCTCACCCTCATGCCTTCTGCAGTGGAAGCAGCCAGGCACACAGCTAGTGACTCCTTGGACAAAGAACCCTGATCATCTTTGAAGAACAGAGTTAGCTTGTCAAGAGAGAAATCTGAGAAACCGTGGAAGCATCTGCAGAAGAAATCTATGACTACTGATGCTATCCTAAACACACCAGCCTCATCTACTAATAATCTGCATATACAACTAAGAAGCAATACTTTTGACCCTGATCCCATACAAACTACTGATCATGTTTGAAAGCAAATTAAAGTTAAAAAGAGCAACTGAATGAAACAACAGAAGTAAAGAACATACAAAAATAAATGGAATTCTGGTAGACTTTGACATTTTGGAATATCTTCTTCCAGGAGTAAAGGTTTAATAACAACAATTAAAATATTTGTTTGCTTATAAACTTGCAGGCTGATTTTGTTGAGCTTAAGTTATTAAGTTTAATATATAAAGAATGCACTGTAGATAAAAATACTGACACTATAAAATAATAATATGATAAAAATTTGAAAGCATTCTAGAAGAGGAAAAGAATCCTAATATATTCATCTTTCAATGCAGAAATGAATATACATAATTTAAATGTGATCCAATGAAATAATATACTCTTTTAGGTTATGTAAATAATCACTACAAGACTAAAAAAGAACTGTTATGAAAAATTAATTCCAAAGTGTGGGTAGATGGTAGTAAATAGCTTTATTTTAATAACTCTAAGATGTTTCTATATAGTTGAAAGTTTTCTTGTGCTTATACATTATTTTCATAAAACTTAACAAGTTTTAATTGCATTTTTAAAAGTATGGGAAACTGGGAGGCTTAATATGGACATAGTGTTTATACAAATGTTTTGACATTTCCATCTATTTTTATACTGTAATATATACATATTCTTAATATGTGTTCTGGTTCCAAACAGGGCAGCATGGCAGAGGGGCCTGACAGAGGAGACTTGCTTATGCCAAGGCAGACTGCAAAACAGAAAGAGGGGTCATGAGAAGTGGAGGCAGCTCTACCCTTCCAAGCCACATCCCTAGTGACCCACATCCTCTGGCCAGGCTTTACGTCCTACTCTATCCTCTGATGAATATCACTCACCCATGATGTAATCACCTCTAAAATGACCAAGCCCATGAGTGTCTGAGGCTTTGGTATGATATCTAGACAAACAATCACACATGGCTTGAAACCATAACAAGTTATTTAAAGTTTTCTGGTGGGATGATAGGATCGCAGGGGTGCTATACTCAGCAAGAGGTTAATCCACTGATGTTCATAGTTAAATATGCTCTTGGTAAGCAAGTGTGGGGGACTGTAGGTGAGTCTCCTGGCATACCTCAGGAAGTATGAATCTTAACTGGGCTCTTGCCCTGTGCTCTGCTTCTCATTTACCAGGAAGTAAGGGGTTTTACTCACCCTAAAGCTTCAGCCATGATGTTCCTGCCTTAAACCAGCTGACCATGCACTAAACCCTGAGAAAACATAATCCAAGTTAAATTCCTCTTCCTTTGTGGTATGTTTGCTGTGTGTTTTCCCCAAACAATGGGGAGCTGGCCAACACACCAGGTTTCTACATTCTTTGGTACATAAAAATTTCTTTCTATTCTTGCTCAGAGGTGATAATAATTATTTGGTCAAGTTAATAAAAAAATCATTAAAAATCTATGTAATAGGAGTTGATTTTATGAAGAATTTAATAACATATCTCTTTTCTTTGAGGAAATATCTTACACCATTGTCTGTGCTACAGACTGTGCTGAATAATATGGATCTAGTGATGAATGAACAGTTCCTGTCCCTAGTGTGATGGGGTCCCCACTGTATGATATAGATAAGAGATTTATGAAACTTGCAATGCAATATGAAGTATGCATATGGTACTATGAATGCATAGAGAAAGAAGCAATTAATTATGCTTTGACTGAGGCTGTTCAGGGATCATGGAAGAACATGACATTTGAATTGTGACTGAAATGATAAGTCGTTTGGCAGAAAATGAAGGACCATCTACCAACAAGAGCTTGAAGTATCTCTAAACCTGTGTGGCTGGATGTTACAGCCTAAGAGCACAAGAGTATATATGGTTGTCAGTCATGCTGCTGTAGTTTTTAATTTGGTTCTAAATCAGGCTGCAGATTTTGAAAACATTTCTTTCCTCTGTTGTGAAACCACTTGTTAAGCATTGCAAATGATTGGTAACAAACTTTCTGCTCATTATCAATTATCATAGGAGGCCGTCAGCAGGGAGGATCAAACCGTCAGGACTGGCATATGTAAAGTTCATGCTCAGAGTTCCAGCCTGCTCTTTGTAAGCTTGTTTTCTTACTTATTGACATCTGCTCATCTCCCCCCAGACTGTAAGTCTCTCTGCAGCTTTATCTGGGCCACTATTAAAATCTAGTTTCCAGAAAGATCTGTTTGCTTCTAAATTCATTTCTTCATATTGGATATTTCTAATGATAGTAGAACTGTTTCTTTCAAAATATGGTAACAAGAACTAGGGTTTCTTCGTGACTCAGAATTCAGTTTTATAGTGACAAAAAGCAATAAAACTGTGTATTCACATTATGTATTGCTATGATATTTAGAGATTAAAAAATGAGAATTTAATCCCCCAAAGAACAGATGTTTGGCGGAAATTTTTATTTTATTTTTGATCTGCAGATTTTTTTCCCAACACTTATTACAGTTTTCGTAAAGGTCGAGATAGAATCCCTTTGAACCATTGTTAGAGCTCATTCCCAGAGATGGTTCCTATGAAGAAACATGAGGTTTTGTTTGCCTTTTAAAGAATTCACTAGCTCTTTATACTATTGTGATTCACCGTACGAGTGTGAAGCTATTTCAAGACATTCTTTGTGCACTGCTGTTTCAGATCTCCTTTATCACTCTACAGTGGCCCATGGGGTCCTTGCTCAATACTCTTGCATCTTTCTATATTCAGTGTGACAAATCCTGGCTATTATATTTGAAGCCAAGCAGTATTATTAAATGTTCAAGCTTCAATATTGTGGCCTTGGCACCAGTTTGGGGACACCCACTCCATTTGTCAATAAATAAACGAGAGGCTTTCCAATTGTTTAAAAAAAATCAGGGTCGGAACCTTCCCCAAGAACCTAATAAGATTGATCCTGACAACTAAGACTCAACTAAGATTTTACCTAGATTACAAATGGGGATCCTTTATGAGACAGACTTCCTTTATTTCAGAACTAAACAATTTAATAAGTTTTCATAAGTTTTATAATAGAAAAAGCCTGAGGAATATGTGGCCAAACCTCCAATATTACGTAGATGAAGCAAAGTGTAGAAAGGTTAAGGATTTTTTCCTGTGAAGAGCCGGCAATCTTCCTTGTTGTCTAAAGGAAAAATCCCAGGGAGTTTTGTTGTTCTGTTACCATTATAAGAATGTAATGGCAAGATCCAGTTTTAATGTCAGTGGCATAGACGGTTACAACAAGCAATCATCTGGTGGGGAGTTGCGAGGAGGGGATAAACTGGGGATCACTCACCTTTGTGCAAGGGTCCCTTTCTGGCTCACTGAGATTATCAAGTTGGGTAAACTTTATTTCTTCAGTGGAAATTGGGGGGAAATCCATGGGTTTGTGTATAGAGCTAAGTGAGATACTGCATGGAGTGATCGTATCATAGAATTCCGCAGAAACGGGCACATGAAAAATATCACACGGTTCATATGACTATAATGGTACTTCATATTACTGAATAGAAATGCCCTAGCGTGGCTGCTCAGAAGATCATGGCATACGATTAAATCACGTGACCTATGATCCCTCCTTGTGGCAATTTTCACTCTCCCTCTGTGACATTTTGTGCAACTCTGACTGGCCAGTCATCTCTGGAGTAATTTTCTCCACTTCTTACAAAAAGTAGAAACTGAAAATTCGACGTGAACAGGGCAGCTGTGCTGTGCTGCTCCCTCCACAGTGACAAACTCAGGGCTCGATCCTGGGTAACGTAGACGAGTGTACTAATGCAGCTTCCTCAATCCAAAATGCCAAAGGATGTATCGATTCCAGGATGAAGAAGGGAGTAAGCAAATCTTAGAAATCCACGTCGTGACTCACAGGAGCAAAGCAGTGTCTGGTGCTTATGGTCAGCAGAGGAGTAGGGATCTGTGTCCATTAGAACGAATCTCCCCAGGCCCTTGAAGATGCAAGAACCGAATCTTTAGGAAGGTAGGACTGCTCTGTGATGGAGGTATTCTTCTAGCTCCCTCTGCAATGTTTGAAGTTGACATTTGTCCACAGCAATGCTAAAAGATTTCCAGTATTAAAGGAACATTCTCTGTAGGGAGAAAACGAGTTCACGAATTGCCTAAAATTGGATAGTTAGATTTAAGAAGTCTATTCTTTCTATATCTACCCGAAGACACAGAGTTTAGTGTCATTTGATAGGCATCCCCACTGTTTAGTCCATTTGATCTGACCATGTCCCTAAAATACACCTTCTCAGATATTCTAACTTTTCCCTTCCTTGTGATAGTTCTTAAACTTCCTTGTAAGCTCTTTTATATCCAGGTGATCACCATAATTAAAACTTCTTACCTCATCAATTAGCTGTAGATAGTGACTAAGTGATGATATTTAATGAGTGATACTTGATAATGAATACAAGCATACTTAATAAGATTTCCTCTGAATGTAACTAAGGAATGTAGTTTGGATTCCATAGATGGAATTCCAGTCAGACATGGCAAAAGCAGAGCTGAAAACTCACCCAGCTAACACACAAATTCAAATGCGCAGAGACAAGCTGTTCTGGGTGATTTTACTACAGTGTCATGATAGAAGCTCACAGTGTAAATTGCATTCAATTTCTCAATCACTTATCAGGAAAACATTTTTGTCAGTGGAAAAATACTTAGTATTCCACTGTTGAATTTGTGTGTTAGATATTCCCCTCCCAAATTTATGTTTTCATTGAAAACCAGCACCCCACAATGTCAAAACTTGATTTATACTTAGAATGCATCAACTTACATTAAAAGTATCACTTGTCCTTTCTGTCAGAGTGAGTTAGGAAATTATCTATCACTTGACCTATTTGATATTAACCTATAATAAATCTCTCATCCTGTCTCCTTGCTGGCACTGCCTTTCCACACCCCACAGAATATGTTCAGGGCACAGAATATGTGCTTTCCCCAACCTTTGAACAGAAAAGGAATAGAATCTGTTGTGAGTGAAGCCACAGTCCTACCTATAACTTACTTATCTTACATTGAATAGACATACTTTATTTTAGCAGTTTTAATATTAGAGTAAATAATGCAGAAAGTATAGAAAGTTTCTGCAACTCTTCTTTAACCCTGATGCTAGTTTCTGACATTGTTAGTTAGCAGCTTGCTATTTGTAACTAAGTCTATGTCTTCCATTAGGATTCATTGGGAATTGTGCATGTCACAGATTTTGACAAAAACATAATGTTATATATCTACCATTATATTATGAAAGGAAACAATTTCCCTAAAATTACTCTCTGCTTCTCCCATCCTTTTCACTCCATGCCACCGATTCCTCCACCCTGTCAATGACTGATATGCCCATACTTTTACCTTCATGAGAACATCTTATAGTAGAAGTAGTCATATATATGTAGTTCTTTCAGACTGGCTTCTTTCGGTTAGCAATATGCATTCAAGCCTCTCCATCTTTTGTGTCCTGAAAGTGCATCCTTTTTAATTCTGAATAATACACAATCATGTTTCAATAAGAATGTTTTCTGGTAACAAAGGGCCTTATCTGAGATACCATTTAGTAGAAAGAGTAGGGCTTTGGAGGCTGGTGACTCCAGGTTCTAAGAATGGCTCTACCATGTTTGGCTGTGTGACCTTGGGCAATTTACTAAAAACCACAAAGTCGGTTTTCCCATCTCTCAAGTGAAAAGAAGTGAATATCTAGCTTTAAGTGTTCA
The DNA here is from genome assembly GCA_004025085.1 of Thryonomys swinderianus. NCBI lineage: Eukaryota > Metazoa > Chordata > Mammalia > Rodentia > Thryonomyidae > Thryonomys > Thryonomys swinderianus. The sequence continues at coordinate 11,597 of PVIC010025563.1, forward strand.
TGATGAGAGAGTGACATGAAAAGTTAGCAGAGTGCTTCACCGTGCTGGCAGCCATGAAGGCAGTGGAATAGGAGGTATGACACATATGAATAATGTCTGTTCAGTGATATATCTCTGCATTTAATAAATATCATTCATTTCATAAAAACATAATAACTACAATCAGATGGGGCTGCACAGTAAATTGAAGTACAATAAGTGAAAATTAAAACACCTCAATCTAACAGAAAGAAATAGGCAAACACAATAAAAGTAAAGTGAGGAAAGAAGAAAAATGCTTATTTAGAATGTCTAACTGGATAGGAATTTCTGAAACAGATGTCTTTATAAGATGTTAGTTAAAATGCTTTCCCAGTTTCAGGAAAGAAGGGTATGCGTGTGATTATTTGGCTATTCTGAAACATTTTAAATTGCTTCGTGTTTTCTAAGCCTATGCATGTGACATGTCTTCATAAGTACTCCCAAGAGGGTTTTTTAGTTAAAGTGATGACTGGAGTTCGAGAGGAAAGTAGATTTTTAGACTGCATTTATAGATAACACTGTTGTCTTTCTTCCTTCTACTCATAATCGAGATTATAATAAATAATAAGCCAAGATAATTAAATTTGAGAATTTAAATATAAAAAGCCATGGGAAAAAGATGTCTTGAAGCGTTTATATTGGTTTTACTTTGCGTTTGAAGTGTCTAAGCAAGTCCCAAGACAATGAATTTATGTCAGGGTGGGGCAGGATGGTTGTCTATGAGTCCATGGATTTGTACTTCTGATGAGATGACTTAAAATGTTGAGTTCAAAGAGAAAGAGATACTTTACCAAATACACAATCTAATGATTTACAACAGGGGTCTGCAAACAAGTTCTCTAACAGAACAAATAGTAAAGATTTTAAGCTTTACATGCCCTACAGTGTCTATTACTACTGCTCAACTCTGACATGGTAAAAGGTAATGAAAAAACACACTTCTTTAAAGAAGTATTTTGTGAGTGACTGGTAGAAATCAGACACTGATATTTGCTGCACAATGGTAGAATGCTAAGTTTTGAATCAGAATTGGATTTATTTTGGTTTTCCCTCTTCATTACCCTAAATGGATTATATGGAAGCGTTGTTACCTGACCTTTCTAAGCTTTATTTTCCTTCCTTGTAAAACACACATAAATCCTGTCTCCAGAAAAATTTTACATACTATATGCAAAAGAACTTGTACAAAATACAGTGTAATTTATGGAATGCAATTGTTGTACACAAAAAACTCACAAGGAATTTTGTATTTATTAGATAACTTAAATTCCTACATATAAAGTTGAAACAAAAGAAATGTTTATATCTTATAAATTTGTAACAAATGAATAAGGTAATTTGTGAGAAACACTGCACAGTGCTTAGCTTAATGGTGGGTTCAGTTGATCTTAGCTGTTGCTACTATTATATAATACAGCAGGGTTGGGGGCATAGCCATTCATAAACAAATTCAACAGTGCAGAAGGGAATATAATGTATGCTGTGGCAAAGGTGCAGTCATCATGTCTGATGGGGGAGCAGGAAAGGGTCCATAGAAAAATGACAAGAGTTGAGTTGTCTGGGGACAGTTAATGCTATTACAGTTAAATTAGTTAAAAGGAATTAACAATAAAACAAAGGGAATAAAGAAATAAGAAATTGATAGACACATACAAGGAGCAGTGGCTTGACAGAATACCGTGTGTAGAATTTACACATTTTTTTATACAGACTTCAAAAGGGCCCTGCATGGTGAACATTTTTATGCATGTTCTGTAGGGAAGGAATCTGGATTCCAAAGCCTCAATGACTTTCCCAAAGTCATATATGCAATATGCTAATCGTGGAACTGAACTGAGGTCATCCTGCCCACAAGTCCAATTTACTTATACACTCATGTAGACAGAGTAGCTGAGAGCATATGCGGCTCAGTGAAGGTCAGTCATAACCCACGTGTAGGTCAACTACTACAGTCTGAAACTATTTTACATCTCACATCTTATTCACTAAACAAAAGTACGTCCTTGACTTCATTTTCATAGTCATTCCACACACACTTTAGTGTATGTTACATGTCACACAGAGTGCACATCAGTAAAGAAAATACAGATTTTTGCTACATAGTTATGAGTTTATCTTTGTTCCACTTTTTGCAAAGTTATTTTTAAAACTGTGTTAAGATTGTATTATCCAAACAATGTTAATATTTCCCTCAGAGGAAAAGAAAAAATCATTTATTATCTAATTATCATTTTATTCCCCTAAATAAAGATATTAAAAATTTGATGCCTTACTCATTAAAGTCACAGTGAGACCTCATAATACAGCAGACATTAGCTGATAACTACTTTTTAAAATTGTTTCTTCTTTGTACATTAAAATATCAAAAAATTTGGAGTACAAGGGATAACATTATATTTATTTTAATTGAAAGTTAAGAAAATAAAACAAAGCATTATTGGTAGAAAGTTTTCTTGGAATATTTAAAGCATAAACAAAATGAAAACATATTCATGAGTGACCAGCATGGAGAACATTTTTATGACCTTTTCTCAGTAAGATAAACTGAAACGTGGACTTAATTTGAAACAAGATGGCCACCATCAGCATTTCAAAATTTGCAATGTCTGTATTTATACCATCACAGGTTCAAACTTCCTAACTGTGAAACTTGTGCTTATTAGTATTAAGTCCTAGAGATGAAGATACAGCTTCCCCAGAACAGCTGGATCCAATTAGAACCCAAAGTTCTGACTCTTACTTGATCTGATTTTCCCATCTGTACAGAGTCATTTCACCATAAATAGTGTGAGCTATAACTCTTGAGTTCAAACCAGAAAAAGGAAATCTGATAATCAGGGTTCCTGTTACTCAGGGTCACTGAAATGTCTGTTTAACATTCCGACATTTCTGTGTGGGCTGATTCTGTGGCTTATATTTTCTCTGCCAATGACTATATAAGTGGAAAAATAAAGTTTTGCTATCATGCATCTATTTTTAAATTTTTAATTAAAGGTTGTAAAAATAAAAAGTGTCAAATACAGGAATAAAACATTCTCTAATGCCACCAATTCTCAGATGCACATTTTCTTCTCTTGTTTTATGTCTTGAATGTAAGAGAACAACTGCTTGGAGTTTCTCATTTTGTAAATTGGGCATTTCATAGACTTTATAAGATTAAATGACATTTGGAATGCACATGACACTATCCTTTCTCAATCCCATCATTTCTGAGGTATGGAGATGGAGGGTCAAAGAATTTCTCTGATCTGACTGCTATTCACATGTCGGACCAGAAGCTCCTAACTAAGGTGTGAGTCAGCCTGCCGATGTGCCAGACCAAAGGAGAGCAAACCTTCTCCAAGTATTGATATTCTGATTACTTATTACGTAACACAAGTTCACTGTCAGTCTTACAAATCAGAGGATACAAAGAATATCCACACAAAACCACACTGTTAAAATTAGGTCTTTATCTTTCCACACTATTTTAAGCATACTTTTTTTTTGCCCCCAGCCCACTTTAATATAATTATCCAGTTGCCAGAGAATTAATCAATCTTTATTACTATGCTCATCAATAGTCAAATAGCATCTTGCATAAATGTACTGCAATTTTAAACAGCATTTTGTTGTTAATATACTGTTTCCAACTTGGTGCATGATGTGGCCATAATCTCTGTGTTGCTCATGGGGCTGCTTATGTCTGTCCTTAAGGTAAATTCTTTGCTATAGAATTCTTGAAGCACCCCATATATACCACAAACCTCCTAACATATATCAACAAATTGTTCCTTGGAAAAATTCTATTTTAGTTTACACTTATACTCCCAGAAAATAAAATGTTGCTTTTTGCAAATCTAACAAACACTATTAATATTTCCTCATAATTTCATGTTTGTGTGTAAAATATAACTTTTATTTTAATGTACCTGGTAATCACTAAAAGTGAAACTACACATTTCACAAGCTTCCAGGACATAGCTGCATTTACATAAATAACTGCAAAGTGCCAAAATTGGGAATTGTCAAAAATTAAAGAAATCGCTGTATTGATTTCAGCTGAAAGGCTCAGGGACTGTCTTCAGCTGGAGTTTAGAAAAAGCCACTGGGAAATCAATTTGAAATACAGAATTGAATGGAAAAAAAGAATTAAAGAAATAAAAACAAGATTTGAGCTTTATCAAACAAAGATGATCATGGTGAAAACTGAATGTGCTAGTGGTAGATACCAATCATAACAAAGACAGGCAAGCAAAACAGTCCAAATTCAGCCCCTGGGTAATGGACAGGAGGGACTGTGGTCAGGACACCATTAAAGGCTCATGGAAAACAAGCTGAAGGAACCAGAAACAGCCAGCCATTTCCGTGATTGAATTATGGATCTTTTCAGACAAGGCCTCGAGAGATGCTCAAGTCCAACCAGACAGTTTCCACATGAGGACACTGAGGAGTGAAGTACTTTGCCCAGGGTCTCATCTTGTCAAAAGAGACAGAAATAGAATCCAGGCCTCCAAACGCCCCATTCAATGCTCCCTGCACAATTTTAAAGGACCAAAATATCCGTGAGCCATGTTAGAGGTTATGTCTGTCTCTTGAACGAATGATTTAACTCTTCTGAAACTCCATATTTAGAAGGAGAGGACAGAAACCTCAAAATTCTTTCTGACCAAAATTATTGGATTTTTACCAGCATATACTTCACATTCAAATTGTTCCCCTAACTATGCCAATCTTTAAAAAAATTGTGTGTTTCCCTGCATATATACTTTTAGACAGCTGAAGTGCTTTTTCTACCCTGTGGTCAGGTAATTCAGAAACTGTTCTGGTTTTTGTTTTAAATTGAATTTTCTGAACAGACTTGTTTCTTGACCAGGATGAGTTATAAGATATTTTAGGCCCCAAAGCATTCGTTTTAGAAAGTTATAAACATCTATGAATGAGGACAATACCAGTTGACTATATATTTTTCTGACTAGAGAAAAACTAGTAGGGTATACTAAATATAATTTTCATTGGAATAGAAGAGATCCATGTGTAGATATATAGATAGATGTTTGTGTATATATAGATATATATCCCCAATATGCCTACACTTCTGTGCATTGAGTAAACCATGACATCCCAGTTTGATTTTCATAGAAATGCTTCAAGGACAGAGCATGCTAAGTGTATATACTAGTCGCCAGCCAGGTTGTCTAGTATCTGCCTCTATGAAGTGACTGCTGTCACTCAGCGCATGGCACATTTAGCTTCTGTTCTTTGGTTTCTGCCAACCTGGCTAGAGATAGTAACAACTAGTTGGAAAGATAAAGAAGATGCAACGCACCTGCACAGACCTGTCAGTACATTGAGGTCACTCACAAATGCGTGAGAGCTTCCCCGGAATCACTGTGTGTTGGCTGGAGCTCTTTAGGAGGAGGAGGGATGAGAAGGGAACAAGAACAGATCCTAAGTGCCTTTCAACCATGTATTGTCAGCAAATGACTATTCCTCCAAGAACGATATGAATAATAAAGCAAGGAGAGGTGCCACCCTCCTTCCTCTCCTGAGCCCGGTGCATTGCAAATTCTGTGACTTCAGTCACATTGGGCTGGTTGCATTTTTGGAGTTGTTCATGAGCCTGGCATAATAGACCCCTGAGTTGAAAAAGAGATTACTTTGCAGAAGTGTTTAGAAACACTACCAAATGTATCGGGCGACTCAGCTAGTTCTCAAGGATGGAAAGTGATGAGAGAAGAAGTTTTCCTGTGTCTTAAAGCAGACACTGGATGGAGCTCTTAAAAAATGAATGAATCAAAACAGTCCAGAACATGTTTGGCCCAAATGGAGAATTTTGTTGGTGCTGATGTCACTGGATGAGAAAGCTACTCTGTCAGCATATCTTTCTAAATAAAAGCTGTATGACACAACTAGAACCAACATATTCTGCACATGATGACTTCTTTATGCTTAAATGTCATACACATAGCTATTACCTTAATGTAGTCACTCACAGTCTATCTATAATAGTACTTGTAGGCAAAATTTAATATAGCAGGAATAATATTTTAACAACATGGTTCAATAGTATAGTCATTGTTCTCCTTGGGGTCATTCATAAGCTCTCAATTTCTGTTGGAAAATCCCCAAAGAGCCCGCTCAGTACTGCAGCAGGCAAACAGGAATTTTCTCCATGGGACTTAAGATATTGATCTTGGTGAAGGACAGACTCACTCAGCTGCACTTACTTTGAAATCACACCGATTATTTTTCAAATCTGAAGAAGACAGGACTGATCTTTCCAGTATGCAGTGCTCACAAATTACTGGTTCACTTTGGAACAGATTGTCCTGCGCTTTCTCTGGTACATGTTACAACTACAGGAAGACAAGATGAACCTAGATACTCCCAGAGATCAGTCTTTCTCTTTGTTCTGCGGCTCTCAGATAAGGGAACATCAGCTAGTATCTAGGTGTATTGGGTAAATTTCTATACATAATGAGAGTTCAGAGTAGTCATATTACAGAGCCCATTAACACTTTCTAGAACATATTCTTTCTTCAGAAGAAATGTTGTATCTGTTCAGGACAACCTACCAATTCAGATCTACCATCCCCAAGAAAGTAACAGTAAAGAAAATGAAATTCTGCTTAAAAGATTAATTTATATCACATATCTTTTATATGCATTTGTATGAATGTCTACATACATACTCATGTAATGCACATGTTAACACACCCACATTTTCAGACATGGTGTGTAATCCATCACAGTCTGGACAGATCAAAATGTCACAACCGCAAACTTACACATTTTTGGGCAAACTGTCACTAGTATTTCCCTTCTTGAGTCATACGGGAAGGAATAAAGGAACAGGATATAATTCAGAGAAGTAATTTTTCTTTTCTGTGAATGTTATAATCCAAAAACACCTGCCTAGAGTTCATGACCTGTTCTGTGTGAAGGAGGCCAGCAGTGATTTAATACAGAACTTTTCGGTCATTATTCAGGTCTCTAAACCCATCGTGTCCTCTGACACACCCTGATTGAAAGTTAATCCCCATTTTTCCTACTCTCCCTTACCCTCATGGGGTAAGACAATGCACAGATAAATGTGAGCCTCTTGCTTCCGGAATATTCTTCAACTGTTCAGAAACTTCAGACCTAGTCATTTCCTCCAAAAGAAATTGAATCTTAACCACGGGCTTCAAAAATGAATATTTTTTAAAAGTCAGAAAACGTTCTAAGGTAATGATTTATTTCAATCATTTATTGCCACATTATAAAAATAATTGTTGGAAGACTAATTTTTGCTGCTGTCAGGATAAAAAAGCCACATAGCTCAGGAACATATTGAAGTCCTAAATTATCTTACATAAATAAACTTTAATAGGTGATTAATAGCACTATTAGTAAGATTTCAAATTTATTTATTCAGTTAAATATTGAATTTTTGGAGGGACACAACTGTCTTGAATATTTAGCATATTGAGCAACTGTGCTCATGCTATTTTCTAAGTGGTATTTAATTAATATTCAACAAGTGTTCATTCCATGGCTACTATGAGCAAAGCATTCAAACACTTGTATTTTTCAAAAGTCAGAAAACATAACCTGAAACTAGAATATACTTTCAGACTTCTGTTCCAACCAGCAAATTTTAAATTCTGCATTTACTCTATAGGAATAGACATTAGTCTTGGAAAGTTATCAGAATAAGCTTCTACATATAGCTCCCTCTGGTTCTGAAAATACCCCAGGAGGTTTCTAGAGCCAATGAAGACCCCGAGCATGGTAACTTTTATTAGTTCTCCAAGCTTGATGTTAAGCCCTTGGATACCTCCTATGTTCATTTATAGGAGGTAAAAGTGGAGACACGAATTTTGAATACCTTTTCTAGCTCTCTCACCTGTATTCAGCAACTATATAATGAGTATATACCACATGCAGGGCACAGGCTTGAGATAGACGAACACAAAACAGAGCGTGGCTTCATGGAGCCTTCCCTTTAGCAGCAGAAGGTTGTAAAAGATGAGCAACGAAAGCAAAATTTAAAAACTTAACTTGAAAATCATGAAACAATAGCATGGAAAAGAAGTAAAGTGAGCACAAGTGGGCATGGGGAGCCTGTCTTTAATTCAGTCATCAATGTGAATATCACATAGGAGCCGTCTGAGGAGGGAGCTGACACTGCTGTCGTGGGCCAGGGGGCTGGGAAGGAGCCAGTCCCAAAACGTGTCCTGCTGTGATGGGAGAAGAATGAAAAGCAAATAAAGAACAGAAGCAGAGTCACAAGTGTCAAAATACTGGCTCATGAGAGCCAATAGAAGGTTTTTTTTTAGCTTTTGCTCCCAGTGGAAAATAGAGCTCCCCTGGGCAGCTCAAATCCTTGTCAGACAAAGAAGGAGCTCTAGACCAGGCAGGAGAAAAGTGTTCCATCTCTCTGTGTTCCTTTCCTGTGCAACATAGCATCTTTCCACAGGAAATATGTCATGTTTTGTGTTCAGTGGTGAAACTACCATCAATCGTTCATTGTTCATTTAAATTTAATTCAGTTTCTTGCAAAATCCATGAGGAAAGTCAATGAGTGACTTCGATTGACCATTTATGATTCCAAATTGTATCAAATGCCAGTCTTACAGGCATGCTATTTACCACCAAATGAGTCTGGATTTTTTTTTTTTTAGTTCTTTTGGATTTGAGAAAAATTACAGTATTTCTAAAACTTCATTTGTAAAAGCTTGGAGTTAACAGATTGAAGCAATATGCGTATACATTTGTGTTTAGAGCATGATTGGGATAGTGAGGATTTTAAGAATAATAGAATCCTTTTCTTTCCCCTTCAGGCCAGTTCTTCCCTCTAGTGATCTTGCTTCCTAAAAGTAGGTTTTGAAAAACATAGTGATAACAAAATAGACTGCAGAGAGGTAGCTTTCAACAACTGAAGTGCATGAAATATGTATACAGTGTAACTTCTGCACTTTGCCTTGCAGTGTATTGTCACATTCAAACACCGGTCAATGGCACTTTCTTTTTCTGGTGCAAGAAACACCCTCTACTGTCCTATCACCCATCAGTCACCTTTAGGAAGACGTGGTGTGGTAACGCATGGTCTGCCTGATTAGGTTCCACCCATCTATCTGCATGCCAACTGTGCTCTAGTAGATCTCACATCTAAGAACTGAGGAAATTTGGGGTGAAGTCAAAGAAACTCAGGGAAAATAGTCAAGGATTTGTGTGGTTTTACTTCATCTTCTACCTGAGGCAGGAAGAGGCCACTCATCCCCCAGGCTGCCTGACTGCTCAGAACAGAACAACGGCTCTCTCCACGCGCGAGGACGCATGAGACCAAATGTACCAACTCACTTCATCAAATCGCTTACCTGGAAGCCCCAGGGATCCTCACAAGGCCAGTGCCAGGTACAAGACTGACCACCTGGGCCATGCTGTGACAACTCGGAGAAAGGCATACCAGAGGAGATGAGGGAGAAACCCGACTTCTACCGCGCAGATATTTATTTATAAACTGCCTCTTGCAAGCCAGAATAAAGCTTCGCAGAGCCTCTTCTATGTCCTGAAACCTGAAGCAAGAACCGCAGACTTTATTAGTTCTAAGGAACCTGGTAAATGAGTGAGCCAATCCAAGAAACAAAATTCAGATTCCCTAATTGATTTACGAACTCACTATCATTTGGACAAAGAAGATTTCTTTCTTCCTTGTTGTCCTTTCTTCTTCATCCCTTTTTTCTCCCTACTATTTTTCTCTCCCTCTCTTTCCTTTTTCCCTCCTTTGTTTCTTTCTTCCTTCCCTCTTTCCCTCCTTCCCTCCTTGTCTCCTCCCTCCCTCTTTCTTTCTTTCTTTCTTTCTTTCTTTCTTTCTTTCTTTCTTTCTTTCTTTCTTTCTTTCTTTCTTTCTTTCTTTCTTTCTCATTTTTGCCCCCCCCACATTTCTATAAAATCACAAGCCACACACGGGTTGCCTCTTCACATGATCAGCTTTATCACGTCTCTCTTCTGTGGCTTCTACACACCACTGTTGGTCGAGTGCTTATTCTCTTAGCCCTGTCGCAGGTGCCTCCGGGCAGGACAGGTAGAGCAGCATAGTCTTCAGGGAGTGAGATTCTTAGCCCTGCCCGCCTGAGCGGCTGACCCCTGAGGGGAGCGACCCTGCCCCTGGACTGACAGGCACGTGCACTGTTCCGATCCTATCTCTCATTTGAATAGAGGCCAGAAACTCTGCCCAATTATGTGATGATGACAAATGGGGACCTGGACGAAACCATCAGGTGAACACATTAACTCACCATATTCCTAAGGCCCCGCCCAGCATAGGGGTCATTCTAAGGGGGCTCAGCTAACGAAAATTCGCAGAAGAACCTCGCAGAGAAGCCCACAGATCCAGGACTTTTGCTTCCAGGGAACTGTCATCCTGTCACTTTTCGAGTCACCCCAGAATATCTGAACTATTCTTGTCTCCACACGTCTGCTCCGCCAGAGGTCCCGTGCTGTCCAGAAGGAAGACTTCGGCTTTTGAAACGTGCTGTCACGTGCGTGCGGAGCCGGGTGCACCGGGCCGACCTGCGGGCCTCAAGTCCGGCTGCTCGTGCATGTCACCAGCACGCCGCCCATGGGGCTCCGCCCCGGTCCGCGCTGAGAAGTCGCCCCCCACGATATCATTCTGAGACAGTCTAGAGACCTAGGAAAGGGAGAGTGTTGGCCTCATCTGCAAGTATAAGTCTTGGACAGGAGAACCAGTTTAAGGGTTACCAAGGGAACCTCCCATCCAGCTTTCCACTTGCTCTTTCATTAGCAGAGGTTCTTTTGTTTTGTTTTGTTTTGGTAAATAAAATGTTTTTTACACTGATAGTCCAGCTCTATAGGGACTTTATCCTTTTTTTAAACATAGTTCCTCGAACTATATAGTCTCTCAACCTTTCATGAGTATTCACCAACTGTCTCATTTTTCATGAGGTACATATGTATATCAGCTATAACACACTGTCAGTGAACAGTGGTTTCCCATCAAACTGGCTGTCAGTGAAGCTGATTCACTAACAAGAAAGCTGTCAAACTGTGACAGCTGCTGTCTTTGCTACCCAAACAATCTGTTCCATGCTAATGGCGACTTCTGCACTCCCATTTATTATACAGTCGTAATGAGAGTGTCCTCAGAAACGCAATCTAAGTTCGGGGATTTGCATACTTTGTTGTGTGGGTTTTGCAGAATCAACACCAGCAGAATTAGCAGCTGGTTTTCTATGAAGATTCTAGAAGCACTTCTTTGTTACAAAAGTTGTGTCGATTCTCCATTGGTCAGGAGTCATCTGCCATTGGAGCCCATGAGCCCCTACTGAGTTTCTACTATACATCCGGGGAATACATTTAAAAAGGAAAAATGCCTATTCCCACCCATTCATTTCAATCTAATAATAGAGAACTCTTTGGTCACTCCAAGTCAGAGTGGTTGACATTATGTTCTAATAGGAAGCTCTCAATTTTTTATAAATAATAAATGACCTCTTAATTTTCCATTCTGTGGTTGAACATTTAAGCTCTTCTATATTTGGCTATTGAAATAATTTCCTCTAGTATGATACTGGGTTATTAATGAAGAACTTTATTTTTCAAGTGACTTTCTCCTTGGGGGAAGTTTAGATTAGTGAGGACATCCAATTCAAAACACTTAACATTTACCAACTGCTTATCGCATTCTGTAACTTTTGTTAGAAAAGAACTTCCTACCATTTATAGTTGCCAGGATTTCCCTGGCTTGAATACATCAGGGAAAACTTGACAAGGCTGGGAATGAGGATAATTCACTCTGACACTCAGAGACATCTTTGCCTCTGCAAAGTATCATTTGAAGCCAAGAGCATTGTTTCAGTTTCAAGGGAAAAACCATATCCCAGGCAGGATGGAGGTCTCTACCCCAAGAGCCTCCCCAGAGCCAAGTTTTACAGACTACACAACTTGCTTCACAGCCAAGATTCCACTTTCATTGTGCTAACAGCATGGCTACTCATCAACCCAGAAAAATCTCAAGTCAAATGCATTTAACTCATAATTTGTTTCTGTTTAGGACAATCCACAGTGCAAACTCTTGGCTCCTGCATTTACTCTGCAAACATTAGTTGTTCTTGGAGAATGATAATAGGGGATAGACAGTGCACCCTTCTCTGTGGTCTTGAAAATAGAACACAGAATGCCGAGACTGGCCCTTGATGAAAATAGGCACCACAGTTCTCCCTTGATCCGTGACATCTGTTTGTAGCCATTGTGGAGGTGGAGTGAGGGAAATGAATGCTAAGATGAGTGGCCTGAATTTTCTCCATGGACAGTCCTGAAAGGTTTCATGTCCTCTGCCCCATTTCTCCATCACTGAGACATCTTCTGGAAACATACCTTCGGCTCTGCTCCTGCACTGCATTGAAGACACCTGTGCGCTGGTCCCTGATCACATCCCTGTGCAGGTCCAACACGCCTGCAGTCCACACACAAGTGAGTCACAGGCAGTGACTCGAATCTTCCTCCTCACCGGCAGTGCGGTATTTGTTCTGAGCAAGGGTGTTAATGTAGTAGACTCAGGAGACTGTACTTCACCTTTCAGCTTCCTATGCACCTGCGCACACTCATGCACACTTCCACTTTACTAGCTGACCATCAAACACACTCACCCATGACCCACCCAAAACACAGATGGAGAAAATATGGACACAATGCAGTGAGCAAGAGCAGCCACGAGAGTGACAAGGGCTACAAACCTCCATGAAGAGGAGGACTTTGCTCTTCATAGCTGCACGTAGAGGAATCGCACAAATACTCAGCCAGGGTAATATTACTTTCAGCTGATGAAAATCAGAAACCATCAACTTACTAGTGTCAAGGTGGTGTCTGTGCACCAGGAACTTGTCTTGTGTTCCGTTTTTTCCCTTGCACATTTGTTCACCCTCAAATATGAACAAGTGTCCTTTGCAAAGATGGTGTGTTTTTCTGCTTATTTACGTGGTGCTCTCAACACCAGCACTTGTGACAGAGAAGACAAGTATGTGCATGTGATATTCACCAACTATAAAACAGCTTACCACTCTTTACCTCCCTTGTAAAGTGTAGAGCATAGTATCCTCGCAGAGTTGCTGGGGAGGTCTTGAGTGTTGGGTCAGAGGTGTTGGGGTGTGAAAAGGATGTTGGGCACTTTCTAGCATGGAGTGAATGCTCCATCCCAGTTCTAACCAGGGAAGTTCGCATCCTACTTGGAGTGTCAAACATTGAAAAGATATTCATGGTTTGTTTGGTTTCTTGCATTAGGTACTAGCTCAGTACTTTACTTTCACATTCTCTAATATTTATAACAATACCATATTCCTAGACCTATCTCTTTCACCATGCACAAAACTAAACTCACAGTGGATACGAGCCTTAAACATTAAAACAGAAACAATAAGCCTGCTGGTAAACAGGCTTGGTAAAACTCTTGGAGACATTGGCTTAGGCAGAGATTTTATGAATAAAACCTCCCTAGCACAAGAACTAGCAGAAAGAATCAACAGATGGGATCTCATCCTACTGAAAAGCTTCTGCACAGCCAAAGAAGTCGCTGGCACTGCTAGAAGACAA
>PVIC010025564.1:0-25198 GCA_004025085.1 Thryonomys swinderianus
AGGGTTAGGAAGGTGTTTGCTCATGGAATGTTCCATTCACCAGTGGATTGGTCTATTGATGAGTTCATAGCTGAATGCACTGTTAGGAGGCTTGGTTTGAAGAGGTGATCACTGGGGTGACTTGGAAAGGTATATTTCTGTCCCCACTCCTCGCCTTTGTCTCTGCATCCTGGGTCCCATCCTTTGAGCAGCTTGCCTCCCTAATGTCTCTACAGACCATTTTTGCCTTGGAGCCAGCCAGCCATGAGCAAAAACAACAACAATAAAGATTCTCTCCTCCTTCAGGTTGTGGGTTTTGAGTATTTTGTTCTAGGGATTCGAAAGTGACTAATACATATTCAAAAATTTTTTACCTATACAAATGTCTTGATGTGTTTCATCTATATTTTCTTGTAGTAGTTTCATAATTTCTCACCTTTAGATCTCTTACTTATCTTGATAATTTTTGTATGATCAAGGTGGGATTTAGTTTCGTTTTTCTGAATATATACATTCAGTTATCCCAGCACCATTCACTGAAGTCTACCCTTTCTCTAGTATCAGCAAAATAGTTTTGAAATTTATCTATGATTTCCAAGTATGTATATTTTTATTGATGTGTAGCATACTATTGTATAAAATATATCTATTAAACTATTCTTCCTTTTAATGAAAATCAGAAGCATTTCAAGTTTTTAGCTTTTATAAATACAACTACTATGATTATGAATTATACAAGGTTTTAAAACCATGAATATCCAATTATTCCACATTTAGAAGTTATTCATCTGCTATATTAGATTACCTTGACACTATTGTTTAAAATAATTTTAGCATATATTTATAATATATTTGTGATACTTTTGTACTGGGGATTGAACTTCAGGCCTTTGCACTGAGGTACATCTCCAGCTCTTTAAAAATTGTATTTTATTTCATGAGTGCATAGATGTATGTATGTACATATAGCTGAATCAGAGATAGGATTTTTCTAAGTCACACACACTTGCATTCTTCTGGTGTTGTATCACAGGAATGTACGACCACCATGCCTATTGATTCTACAATATCTTTTTTTTTTTTTTTTTTTGCTTTTTGAGACAGGGCCTCGCTTTGTAGTTCAGGCTGGCCCTGAGCTCACTATGGTGCCCAGGCAAGCTGCCGCGAACTCAGCAATCCTCCTGTCTCTGCCTCCTGAGTGCTGGGATTACAGGCGTGAGCCACCACGTCTGGCATTGATTCTACAATATCTTTACATTTTACTTCACTGACTTATTTAGCTATTTGTTTTTTGTTTTTGCCTAACTCGACTACTGCACATTTATAGCAGGTCTGGAGTCAGGTAGATAATTCTTTTTATTTTGTTCTTCTATATAATGTCGGCTGTTCAAGTTCTTTTGTCTTTAAAAATTAATTTTAAAAACCAGCTTTTAAGTTTCTAAAATCAATTCTGATAATATTTTAATTGAGGTTGAAGTTGAACTAAATAAATTGATTTGTAGATAATATCTTTTTTTTTTCTTTGCACTACTGGGGATTGAACTCAGGACTTTGTGTGTACAAGGTTGGCACAGTATCACTTGAGCTAAAACCCCAGCCCTTAGATAATATCTTAACAATATTAAATATAACCCATAACTACAAGTTTTTCTCATTAATTTAAATCCTCTTTAACTGAAATTGAAAATGTGTTATAGTTCTCAATGCAGATGTCTTGTGTATCTTTCATTAAGTATATGCATAAGAATTTAAGGTTTTAAATGCCCTTATGGATGGTATTTTTATCTCCAAATTTTCATTGTTTGTATATGTAAATATAATTGATATTTCAATGTTGACTTCATATATTTTGACACTGCTGAATTTACTTACTGCTTTGATCTCTGGTAGGCCTTTTAGGATTTTCTAAATAAAATCATGATGTTATCTGCATGGCAAAGATGAATAGAGTTAGTACCCCCCCCCGCGTTCTGTTATTACTATTTCTTATCTTACTAGTCCATCCACTATTATAGGGTTGTGCTAATAGAGGTGATGAATTGGGGTGTCACTCCAGCACTCTGGGAGACTGAGCCAGGACGATTACAAATTTGAGCCCAACCTTGTGCAACGTGGTGACTTAGCAAGATTTTATCTCAAAAAATAAAAACATGGTTGAAAATGTAGCTCAGAATGAAGGCCCAATCTCTGGGGGTGGGGAGGACAGTAAAAGTGAATAAAGTATACATTTTGTGTTACTGATTTTAGGGAGAAAATGTTCATTAGACCGGCCCCAGATTTTCGGGATTCCTTATATGGTTTGAGAATTTTTTTTCCAATTTTTTCCTATGGTGAATTTTAAAAACAGATGAATATTGCTGGGTGTGGTGGCTCACGCCTGTAATCCCAGCACTCAATAGGCAGAAGCAGGAGGATGCTGAGTCCGAGGTTTACCTGGGCTACACAGTGAGCTCAGGGACAGCTTGAACTACAAAGTGAGACCTTGTCTCAAACAAACAAGCAAACAAATAGACAGACAAACAAACAAAAACACAAGTGAGTACTCATGAGAAGCATCTAGAGAAATAGTTATAGGAATTTTCTTTCTTAATCTTCTTATATGACTAATCATCTGGACCGAGTACATGCCTTTAGCCTTGTATTTGTGGCATAAAAAATTCCATTCAGTATAAAGCTTACATTTTTGCACGCCAATGAGTTTAATTTGCTATCATTATGTTAAAGATTTTTCCTGTATAATTTCAGGGATCTTTAGAAGAGTGCATGGCTTAACAAACTTGCTTTCTATAAAAAACATTTCTGGTAATTAGAATTAGAGGGTGGCATCAATATAAGTGCTTCTCTTTTGGCTATCTGAAATAAGATAATTTCCCCCTAGACTTGATGAGCCTTTGGGAACAGAATACAAAATAGGATTGAAAGTGTGCCATGGTATCAGAGATCACACATAAAAACTTGTTCAGAGTTTTAGGTTTTTGTTAATGAAATATGTAATGGAAATTTTGTAATCCTGTTAAATCTTTTTACATTTACAGTTGAGATTTTCCCACTATTATTGTGTAAATTTGCACCCAAACTACAGTTTCCTTGAAACTACTGTTGTACTCCTTTCATGGGAAATAAGTAATATAATGTCAAAATTGTGATTCATGTGATTTTATGGAGCATACAAAAGAAATGCAGTAAAACTACACCACTATAATGTTATTTTACACAAAACTCGTCATTTTTACTTAAAAGTCATAGTAGATTTTTCTAGGACCATGTTTCATCCACTGCATAAAAGGTTGCTGAAAAAAATGATCTAGCAGAGCTGGAGATGGCGTCAGGCAGAATTCTGGTTTAACTTCTTTGAAAACATAAAATAGAGAGAAATGATATTTCATAATTTATAATCTTTCATCTGCTGATGAAATTACTTAAAGTGTCATAAAACTCATGCAATAATAATTTGGTGGTGCTGGCTACTTTTTTTGATGGAAATGAAAGGCCAGGAAACTTTGACTACAGTCATAAGTCACATCAACTGTAGCTTTGGAGACGTGCTGTCACCTTGCCAGGACTCTCTGGTATTTTTTAAGATAAGAGGCGTAGAAATGTGGTTGTGAGTTTTCCAGCACTCGCGTGCTGCCCTTGGGCAGATCAGTGGGCACGTGGTGACCCTGAAGTGCTGGCAAGTGCTGAAACACGCTTGAGCCTTCAAGAAAATTATGTTCCAGTAATTTCTGTTGTGGGCTTCTAGTGTGTTGGCCTAGCCACCCTCTATTGCTGCTTTTCCTGGGATTAACACTCAAATATTTGCTTGGATATTCACTCTTCCTTCAGGTTGGTGCATGGGCTCTAATTTAAAATGCCTTGAATAATCCCATTCTTCTGATTTCAGCAGTTTGATGGTATGTAGAAGAAAAAATCTAATCGAGTCAATTAAGTTTAACCCTGGATCTCTTACTTAGAAGCTAGAAAAAGACCTACATCTGTGCATTCATGAGTGAGAAAGCTCAAAATCCTGGGAGTGCAGCAGCTTTGCTAGATCACCAAGGGGAGCGAGGCTCTTATCAGGGCAGCACTGAGGAAGGGTGAAGCGTGAAGCCTGTTGAGACCCAGATACACTGAGTTTTCAAATTGCACTGTTCGGGAAAACACCAAGCCCTTGAGATTGCTTGTTACACAAATTCCTTTATTCTCTAGCCCGTTTTCTTTAGGTATTTGTTATTTCTGATCAGAAACATCCTGGTCCTTTTAGTTGGGGAACTGCTTGATTTAAAGCATGGTGGCTTCAGGGGGTGTATGTCTCCCACATGTGCGTTCAGTGTCAGAGCATTGTCCCCTGAGCTATGATTTCTCTTTATGCTCGGTACATTTCCCCATCCTCCTCCTTCCTGAGGCCAGTGTTTTTCATTGGTGATATCTTTCCAGCTTTCGCCCCACTTCCAGAGCTGGCACTCACTTTCACTAGGGCAACTCCCTAGCTTGCTTGTGGCCCTAGTGGCATCTATAATGACAATGTCCATGACTTAGTGTCCAGGACTCTGTGTCCACTTGGGCCAGAGAATTGAACATTTTGGAAAGAGTGACTAGTAGGCTGGCATGTAGGTCTACAGAGGAATCAGTTTTCTTTTTTTTTTTTGAGACAGGGTCTCACTTGTAGTTCAGGCTAGGAATCAGTTTTCTTGATAACAGTCTTCATTTGTACAGAAGAGCTCTTTTTCTGCTCAGAGTTCCCAAATGGTGTGTCCCAATCACTTGAAAGAAATACGCACAGAGTCGGGAAGAATAAAGCAGCCCAGGACAGGGGAAGGGAGGGGGAGAGAGTCAAGGAAGCAGCCTGCAAAACCAATGTTCCTGGTAGGCCTGCAGTCTTGAATCCCCTATTCTTTTGGTCAGTAAATTCCCTTTTGAGTTGTCTCTAGCATGTGCTTCCAAGTCCTGACTAATAACAAATAAGAAAACCTGCTCAGACTTATTTATGCATGAAGATGGCTACTGACTAATTCAGCAGCACACCTGCACACTTCACTTTCTCTGCCATTTTCACTCTCCTTTCTCAGTGCTGGACGCTTGTGTGCTGCTGCTACTGCTCCCCACGCCTTGCGCACTGTATTGCCTGATACTTCCCCACCAGCCAGCTTCCTAATGAGCTAGTTCTTGAGTCACTGCCTGGGCCCTGAATCGGCTGAGATGTTGCAGTCACTTGTTTTGGGGATGCTGAATCAAACATATGAGCCTGAGCATGGCTGATTAATAACATCTCCACAGGAGTTGGCTGACCACATGCCTGGTGCAGTGGACAGTAACGAGGAGAGGACTTTTTCCGTCTCTCCATACACAGGCTTCTTGGGAGTGATCACATCCTCAAACAGCAGAGCTGCAGGCTCAACGGCTGGCACATGTCTAGCTTATGCTTGATTCTTGTTTTTCCCATATTTTAACAGAAAATTTACACTGTTTCAGTTTTAGTTGTTCAGAAATGACCCTGAGGCAGGCACAGTGCAGCTGTGTTGCTCATCATAGCAACACTAGTCCCTTTACTGCGTAGGCCAGAAGAATATTGTTTTCATCATGTGATAGACTGTGGGTCTTTGGGATATCCGAGTAATGGCTGGTAAACACTCAAAATGTCATTACTACAACACATATCTTTATAATAAACTGTCCTTGTCTCTTTCTCTAACGTAGTCTCTCTTAACTGTCCAGATACTGCGTGTACACACACCATTTTATTTGATCAATCTCTCTTATCTGGAGTTTGACATTGCTCTCTGCTTGAAGAAGCTTGGGAAACTAAATGGAGGCATCTTTCTCATTCTTGAATTCAGAACTATACTGTAGTGGGTAGACTGTCCCAGGCTTTGCTATCCATTTCTATGTTCCTTTGTTTCTTTCTTTTAATTAGAGCTGTGTTGGTGGGTTAAGGCTTGGCACCAGGCAGGCTGCTTTGTGCGCCCTGTTTTTCCAGTGTATCTCTTGCTGGGCTTAACTCCTTCTGTGCCAGAAACCTCACTGAGGCCCCTTAACATTCTCTGCCTGCCCCCAGATTCCCTATGAGGGCTCTTGGAGACAGCCAGCCCACTTGGGGCAAGACCTGACTATGCAGATACAGAGCATGGGGTGTGTGTGTGCCCATAACCAAGCTTTAGCAATAGTTTTCCTTCATTTTCTCAATAATAACATTTTCTCCTCTTGAGGGCAAGTTTCTCAGGATATTGTGACCCAATGTACTATTAATTAGCTACGTCACCAAAAGCATTTAAAGCTGCTCAGTTTGACCACTGCAGATATAGTTTGGCAACACACATGAGAGCTGGGTCTGATTCTGTGTCTTCTTGTAAAAGGTATTTGGTGATGGAAGAGGAAAAAAATTGTTCACCAAAGAGAAAAGTTTGTGGTTCCTGGAAAACTATATGTTCATTTACGTTTTATCTGGAGTTGTATTTTCCTCTCAGAGGACAATAAATAATGCTTCACTTAGTTTTCAGAGGGTTTATAATCTGTCCCAACCACAAACAGAAGAAAGAGACAACCTTATGGTATCCTTTCAGATTGTCAAATGTGTATGTTCAAAAACAGTCCCTTCATGGTAACAGAAAAACCTCCCGTGGTCATCACACTGGTACCCAAGGAATAGCTATAAGAAATCTTTAATAAATGAAATATTAGCAGCAGTAGAAATAAACATTTGTGAGGAAAACTAACAGGATAGTCCACTGTATTTTTATTATTTAAAAAAAAATCTCTGGACTTGTATTATGTCCACAGAGTCTGAGTGAGAGACCAGAATCTTTAAAAATAAGTCATAAAGACAAGGGAAGATGAGAGTAGTTAAAGTATGCAGCAGCTCTGCAAAGCAGAATTTCTTAGTATTTATGAAGTATTCTAGAAGGCCATGAATACTAAATTTCTGTCATTACCATATGCACTATGTCTTGCTATTTTCTCCAGGAGCTCAACAGGCTCAGGTCTTCCAGAAGACCACCGAGGCGTGACATCTACATGGATGGATTGCTTCCTCCCCCAAATCTTATCTGACACAATGAATTCTAAAATAAGATTGAGCTGATCATGTATTTTACCCCAGATGCGGTCTCCCATTATTAAAGGTTCACTCATGTTCCACGTACATGTCAGTGGATCTGAGAAGCCATGAGCTCAGCAGTCTCTTTTCCACCTTTGAAAGAAGAAATGCCCTGTGGGTTCACTTTGAGAAGTTGATCCTTATGTGAACTTTCTTTCATTGGCACTTGTAAAGTGCCCTCTTACAGACTGTGTCAAACGCCTTCTCAGATGAGGGAGGTGAGGTCACGAGATGGTGTGGTGGCTACATGATGGGCTGACATCACACTCGGGTAGTCTCTTGCTCAAGTCTGAATATTGGCTCACTACCCATCTAAAGCTCGACTTCCAGCCTTGAATACCAAAACTTAAATCTGTGTGTAAGTCACAGAATGTTCCATCTATAGGTGTGAAGCTACACAAACAAACTCCGGAGACTGGAGCTTCAAGTCAGGATGCTTACTTTATAATTTACAATGAGAAATCACTGCCGTGGAGACTAGAACACTCAAAGTATATCATTTATGCATTCTTCCCTTCTAGGCAGACGTATGTAGGAAGTTGTACATTTTATTGCTATGCCGAGATCCTGAGAAGAGCAGTTTCAAGGAGGGATGATTTATTTTTATGAGTGGTTTAGAGGTTTCCTCTGTGGTCTTGTGGCTCCTGTGTTTCTGGGCCTGCAGTTAGACCAAGCTTCACAGCAAAGAGCAAGTGGTTGGGAGGCTGCTCCCTTGCTTCAGGTGGGGTGCAGTCAGGGAAGACTGAGGGAGGAAGGGATCCGGGACAAGACACACATGTCAGAGCTCTGCCCCAGAGACCCACCTCCACCAACTGCCTCTGCATGGCCTGTGCAGCTGTGGATCATCCACGACCGAAGCTGGAGGGTGGAGCCCTATGATCTTCTCACTTCCAAAGTCCCTACTCACCATTTCTTCTAAAAGCCAAAGACAGTTCTTAAAAGGTGATTGATTTAGTGAAATCCATGAGTACAGAAAACTATACAAATCACTAAAATGGAAACTATTATAAAGTTCTTGAAGCATAGAAAACAAACATGAACAGAGTGATGAAGAATAAATCCATAGAAAAACAAAAGGTAAAACATGATCTGAAAGAATACTTTTGAGAAAGTAGGGACCAAGCACCAGTTTGGGTGTCATTTGATCTTAAGATGCATTGGAAAGCTGGACCAGGCCACAGAGACTAGAGCACTAAAACCAAGACAAGATAGCAGAGAGACACAGGGCTCAAAGAAAGACACTATTTTCTGCATTTTTCTGTTTCTGTCATTGTCTCATGAATTAAAACCTTGCAACAGTCCAAAACAATGTAGACTGTAGAACGGAATCTGGCATATTTTGGAGTCCTGTGAGTATCCTGTTTTTCAGGACAGAACTTAAATTACTTTGGTCACTCATGATGCTCTGGGCTACCTGCAGAATCCATGAGAGATGAAGGAAAGAAGAGACGGAAGGGTGACATGGAGCCACTTTATTCTTGATACAGATACCATTACGAGTAGTGACGTTTTAATGTTTCTATAGAGTGCAAAATTCTGTCTGGCTTGCAAATTGTGAACTGGTGATTTCTGCGCTGTGATGGGAGTTCAGGGTCCAGAGGCAGTGTGATCTTGGTGTGACTCTTCCCTGGCAACGTGAGGGCTCTGTGAACCTGAGCAAGTCAACCTCAAGCAATCTCAGCCTCCTCATCTTCATAATGGGAACAATAACAGCAATAATAATATATTCTATGTATTTAATACTTATGTTAAATGGGTTATGGCAGGTAGTGCTTCAAAATACTGACGACTCAAAGTAAGTATTAAATGAATCAATTCTTTGGTAAGCTTTATTGAGCAAAGACTACTGAGTTCTATTCTTGTTTAGCCACATTATTTAAGATATTGTGGATGAATATTGTTCACAACTCAAAAACATGAAAAATCAAGGTTGATTTTGTAATAGCGGCCATTCTTTGTGGAGTGAGATGGAATCTCAGTATTGTTTTCATTTGCATATCTCAAATGACCAGTGATGTTGAACATTTCTTCATATGCTTCTTGGCTGCTTTGACTTCTGCCTCTGAGAAGTGTCTGTTCATTTCAGATGCCCATTTCTGAATTGGGTCTTTAAACTTGAGGAGACTGATTTATTTAAATTCCTTGTATATTGTAGATAATAGCCCTTTGTCTGACAAACAGCTAGTAAAAACTTTTTCCATGTTGTTGGGTGTCTTTTAGCAATGCCAGTGATTTCTTTAGTTGTGCAGAAGTTTTTAGTAGGATGAGATCCCATTTGTTGATTCTTTTTGCTAGTTCTTGTGCTACAGAGGTTTTATTCATGCAGCCTCTGCCTAAGCCAATGTCCCCAAGAGTTTTACCTAACCTGTTTTCTAACAGGTTTATTGTTTCTGTTTTAATGTTTTAAGTTTTGAATCCATTGTGAATTTAGTTTTGTACGTGGTGAAAGAGATAGGTCTAGCTTTAGTTTTTGGCAGGTTAAAGCCCAGTTTTTCCAGCACCATTTGTTAAAGAGGCTGTCTTTCCTCCATTGGGGATGTTTGGCTCCTTTGTCAAAGATAAGGTGGCTTAGTGTATCTGGGGTTGTGTCTGGATCTTCTAATCTATTCCACTGGTCCTTGGGTCTGTTACTTTGCCAGTACCATACAGCTTTTATCAGAGTGGCTTTATAGTAGAGTTTTAAGTTGGGGATTGTAATAGCCCCTGCCATGTCGTGGTTGCTTAGAATATTTTGGAATTTCTTTTGGTATTCAGCTCCAATTTCAGGGCACTATGGTCTGATAGTATGCAGGGGATAATTTCAATTCCTTTGCATTTACTTAAGCCTGTTCTATGAACTAGAATGTGATCAACCAATGATAAATGCTGGTGAGGCTGTGGGGAGAAAGGAACCCTCCTCCACTGCTGGTGGGATTGTAGACTTGTGCAACCATTGTGGAGATCTGTGTGATGATTTCACAGAAAACTAGGACTAGAGATCCCATTCGACCCTGCTATCTCCCTGCTAGGAATATATCCAAAGGAATTTTTAAAAATCACACTGGAAAGACAGGTGTATACCCTTGTTCATAGCAGCTCAGTTCATGATAGCCCAATCCTGGAAACAACCCAAATGCCCATCAACTGGAGACTGGATAAAGAAGATGTGGGTTTTTAAAATGGAGTATTACTCTGCCATAAAGAATGACAAGATTGATTCATTTATGTGTAAATGGAGACACCTGGAGGACACACTAATAAGTGAAATAAATAGAACACAGATATGCAAATACTGGATCTTTTCTTTGATATAAGCACCTGTGGAAGTAAAGGAACTCTAGAATGTATGATAGTTTTTGTAGAATGGGAAATATCCAAAAGGAATTTGGTACGGGAACGTAATGAGGAGAAGGAATAAATATGATTCAGAAAAAATAAAAGAGTATGTATATAGGGGGTGGGTGGGCAGGGATGTGAGTAAAGATGAGAACTGACCTGTGTCACATATTGGTGCAAATTCCCCAATGTTGCATGTGATTGTGAGCTGTGTATATAATGTACCAATAAAGTTTACTGAATAACGAAAAAAACCATGAAAAATCAAAACTAACAAGCAAAAGCAAAAGAAACAAGCAGTGCCTCACTTGTTTTTAATTTTCTTTTTGCATCCTTACAGACAGATGCCCTTTATTTTTGAGGGGGAACCACTGAGCTCACAGAGGTTACTGATTGATGATATCCTATCCACATTAACTACCAGAGAGAGAAATCAGAGGTGAGGCACAGATTTGCTCAGCTTTGTTATTCTATCTTTATAAATATTGGGCACATTTGATAGATAAGTTCAAAGTTGACTGATCCATAAAAGTCTGTGAAAAGGACTTTAGGACTATTTCAGGTAGATTGAAGAATAACAGGCATTTTTCTTCCAAATGTCACTTTTTATTTCTGTTAAGAGAATCCTGAGTTGGATTATAGTGCTGTCTCTATATTATTATAGTGCTGTCTCAAAATGGCATTTCCTTCTTAAAAGGAGCTAACTATAGACAATGTTCATGTTCCCACATCTCCTGGACCAGCTGTGAAGTGTCTTTCCCAGTGCATAGAAGGAGGGTGAGAGTTTAGATGAAAAAACCTATAACTTAAAGCTGTTAGCAGGCTTTCTATTTACTTTAAATATAGAAAAGCTTTTCCTATTTGAATGTCTTTCTGGAAGGCTGGGACAGATCTTGAGTTCCAGGTCTTAAGTTTGGGGTTGACAGAAGAATTACTGGGGACTGGCGAGCTGTAAAATGAAAAGGGATGATCCACTGGGATCACTGGACATTTTTGGTACAAGATAAAAGAATATGTAGAAGGTCCCTATTGCTTTCTTTTTACAGTTTATTTTAAATGTAACAATATTTTAGCAGATACTTGGAAATATAAAATTCTACAGATTTGTGAGGTAGCATGTGAAGTTTCAGTACAGGTGTACATTGTGCGAAGTTCAAGCCAGTGTGAGCGCACCGGTCCCTTTGTTTTTCCTTTCTGGTGGGAACATTCAGATCCTTTTCCCTGGCTTTTGGAGAAAACAGCACAGAACCAGTACCCAGCCCCATCCTGCTGTTTGCCATGTGGGAGAACCGCGTCCTGCCTGCTGCAGTTGCTTCCTAGACCATCTGCTGCTTGATGGCTTCAGAACCGGCTGATTGTGCGGTTTAACCAATTCGCATGGTTGTTAGAACACATCCTTGTACTCTGCTAAGGCCAGATATGAAAAAGGAACTTACGCATCCTTTTGCTTGACTCTGACTGTAGTGAGAAATGTTAAGAAGCATCCTGAGCCTGCGGGGCTGAGCGCCTGGCACAGTCTACTCAACTCCCTCTGCAGCGTGGAGCAGACTGATTCTGTTCTGCTCCGCGTGGCTTCTCAGCCTAGCTGGGGAAAATTTAAGACATTCAGGAAAAAAACCTCTTTAATAGGACTGTATTCAAATCTGCTAAAGCCTGTAATGTTACAGTGGCTCTATTAATTCTCAGGGACAACTTATTTTACCGAGTAGCTCTTTGGTTATTTTGATGTCGTGTTGTTTGGTTTGGAGTTTTACTTACACAGACAATCGGATGAGAGTAGAACCGAAACTAAGCACCAGCTGAGACCAATTTCAGAACAAAAGAAATGAGAATGTAGATGCGGGTGTGAAATGATTAAATGTCTTTACCAGAAGTAATGGGATTATTGGAATTTAAAAGTTTGTCTGAAAGCCGGGCGTGGTGGCTCACGCCTGTAATCCCAGCACTCAGGTGGCAGAGACGGGAGGATTGCTTGAGTTCAAGGCTTGCCTGGGCTACATAGTGAGCTCAGGGCCAGCCTGAACTACAAAGGGAGACCCTGTCTCAAAAAAAAAAAAAAAATTGTCTGAAAAAAAAAAAACTGCTCCGGTGGATCTAAGTATTGATGGCTTTTCCCTTAGAGATGGGGCATTAGGCCAGCTTCAGGTCACGTCTTAAACTGCAATCACTTTGTAGGTCCACACACCTGAGTGTTAAGGGTGGTGTATGGGAAGCCATCACTTCTGCCCACCCAGGGGTCAGTGTTGCTGTCCGCGGGCACTCTGGGTATCGCCTGGGAAGGACAGCTTTGCTTCTGTCCAGCCGTCCGTCTCACAGCCTTAGTTATGATTTTATTTGGGGTATTGTCATCCTGAAATGTAACTTATTGTTAACCTCCTCTGATTATTTTGTTGCAGCATTACATATGACATGAAAATATCTTGTAAGTCACATTTGTTTTGATATTTTAGGCAGCTAAAGTATGTGATTAGAATTAAATGTTAAAAATACAAATTAGATGTTTATTTTGTTCTGAAAGCTTATTAACTAAAGAAACTCTGATTTTTAAAAACTATTTTGAATATATATTGTCATCAAAATCATGCTGATAGCATA
Source organism: Thryonomys swinderianus (assembly GCA_004025085.1). NCBI lineage: Eukaryota > Metazoa > Chordata > Mammalia > Rodentia > Thryonomyidae > Thryonomys > Thryonomys swinderianus. The sequence goes on from PVIC010025564.1 coordinate 12,962, forward strand.
CCTCATTAAAAAAAGTCAATTAACAAAAAGCCCAAATGAATGCTTGGTAAATTAGAAAAGCAGAAATAAAATTGAATTTGTGTGAAAAATGTTTGCCTGTCTAGATACTAAATAGTAACTAATTTCTACATTCACATGTTCCTTTAAAATGATAGAGAATTTCATCATCTTTACTTAAATTTACATATCTTTACTTAGGTTTTTAAGCAGATCATACAATATTAAAGTTTTTAAAGCAATAACACTTTTATCTGTTGCCATCTTTTTGAAGAAATCAGCACTCTTTCAGATCTACTTGCCACTTCTTTCCTCATCTTGCCTTATTCTCATGAAGTTTATTGTTTTCTTTCTCTTTTTAGTACCAATGGGGATGAAATCTGGGGTGTGAGCCACTGAATTATATCATGGGCCCTTCGGACTCATGTACTCCAATTCAGGACCGTGCTGCAGTGTGCAGGGTCCCGCGCGGTCTCTGAGGACTGTGCCAAGCACTCTCATGTCCACCCAGGGAGACTCCTTAAGGCATTTGTGTAACGTGAAGAAACTTCACGGCGAAGAGTTGTTAAAAGTGTTGAAAATACTTCCATTTTCATATCACATTTTTCTGTTAGACAATTACTGGTCTTAATGTAAACAAGCCCGTTGAGGTGGAGCTCCTTCCGAGGACACCTGCTAACCATGCAACTGGTCTTGATTGTTTTCATTTGTGTAGCTGCTTTTAACTTATTTATTTGCTTATCTGTTTCTTTGTTTACTGTTTGTTTCTCATTAAAGGATATAAGCTCTAGGAAGGCAGAGGTTTCTGTTTTAAGATATGTTCCTCAGAGCAGCACATTCAGCACGTCCACATTTCTCCTTGAAAAACTTGTGTCTCATTACTGAGACAAAATACTGGCCACTCAAAGTTAAAGGAGAAGAGGTTGATCCCAGCTCTCAGTGTGTAAAGTTTCAGTCCATACTGGACTGTCTCCAAGGCAGGGTGATGGACAGGGGCATCGCGCAGGAGAAGCAATCTATGGCAGTCTGCCTTCTTTCTGTCCCATTGTACTCTGTCCATGCTGCCAGGCTATAGATTGGTGCCACCCACACCCAGGGTGGGCCTTTTAGTACCCACATGCAGAAGTGCACTGAACCAGTCAATGGCCAGTGTAGAGATGGATCCCTTAAACCACATTCACCTGAGATCCAGCCACCTCTACACATTTCCACCTGGGAGCATGTGAAGCTTTGGGAGGATGAAAGCCACAACTACTTCCTTGTTTTTCTAAACATTGTGAAGTTGAGTATTAAAAAATTAAATTTTATGGGCTGGAGATTTAGCTCAGTGGTTCCAGTGCCTGCCTTGCAAGCGCAAGGTCCTGAGTTCAATTCCCAGAAACCACATACAATGCTGGGCTTGGTGACTCATGCCCACCAGCAATCAATACCACATACCACAGTGCTGGGCATGGTGGCTCATGTCTGTAATCCCAGCACTCGGGAGGCAGAGACAGGAGGATTGCTGAGTTCGAGGCTTGCCTGGGCTACATAGTGAGCTCAGGGCCAGCCTGAACTACAAAGTGAGACCCTGTCTCAAAAAAAAATATTAAATTTTAATTGTGAATTATTTTTCATGAAGCCCTCCCATCCTCTTACTAAGAGATTGTTTTGCTCAAGATGCAGGCCTAATTGCTGGGGATTTTCTTACTAAGCCAGGAAGCTATTCCAGTGGAGGAACTTCCAGGAATATGAAATATGTGGGGGAATCTGGGGATTTAGCTTAGTAGTACCGCACCCACTTTGGAAGTATAAGAGCCTGAGTTCAATCCTCAGTACCCCCCCCAAAAGAAAGAAATACATGGGGTGACAGTGCCTGTTGTGAAGGAGGAGTGTTTTGCTCATTGGTAAGGTGCACTGAGTCATGTGAAGGGAAAATTAGAAGTGGAGCATGGGAGCAAGTTGTTAATACGAGGCTTGAGTGGAGACCCTGACCCCACCCCGTGAGGAGCTGCTAGAGCCAGTGTGCAGGCTGGAGGTGTGCCAGCTAACAGTGCTCTGCTAAGAGCTCCAGAAACTCTCATGAGCTCAGTCAGGGAAAGTCTGCTCTGATAAAGTTAAGGTCCTGGCAGGAAAAATATTGGCCCACTGAAGCTTCTGATGGGCACTTCTGGGTGGACGCTGTCACTTGTGGGAGACATATATGAAAGTGACTCCAAAGACCCACTTTCTTGTCTTTCCCCTCTCCTTTGATGCTCCGTGGAAACTCTGACTTGCTTCTGGCCATAAAAGAACATGGCAAAGGGGGGCTGGGAAAGAGTTCAGGGTACAGTACTTTCCTGGCACTAGGAGTTCGGTGGGCCCAGCAGTATTTCTTTCACTGTAAGATGGAAGTGATGCATGTGGATTAAGTCTGAGCAGAAAGAGGCTACAACCATGATATATAAACAGCCTAGATGACCACTACAATTACAGCACTGACCCTCCACCTTCTTGCATGAAAATGCAATGGAAAAATCTGCTATGACCAAGTGAGGAGGGAAAAGAAAGCCGGAGACTTGATTATCTGAATTTGATATGCAGGTGTGAGCTGCTCACTGATGAGAGCTGCATTGCAGTCACGGCCCAGGGTGGAGAGAGGGACCCTCCCTCAAGCACAGAGGTGCAGCAAGGCCCTGGGCCATGTGCCCCATCGGGAGGAAGAGTGGCCCAAAGGAAGCAGACACACCCCTGGGCACAGGCCAGATGCCAGCTTGGAGCTTCCCAAGGATGAGGAGGTCATCTCAGCAGGGGTGATCACCCCAGGCCTTAGAATGTGTCAGGGCAGGTAGAGCAGAGTATGTGTGCATTCACATGGCCACTTTAATGCCCATGGCAGCCTCCTAATAAGTGTCAGTGGTGGGCAGAAAGGGGCGTCTATCCCAGTGTGGTATATGCACCTGGGTCTCAGACCGGTCAGGAACGAGTATTCAAGTTTTCACGACAGGGGACCAGCAGGACCTCTGCAAGTGGCTGGAGAGGTTGGGCTGCACAGCTCTGCCTTCCCTCACTCCTCCCTTCCCTGCCAGACTTCTGTTTTGCAATCTGCCTCGGAGGATTCAAGCTGACACATCAGGTCGTGCCTGTGGGGTTCCCATCCCTGTGCTCAAAGCGAGGCCTTTGCATATAATGTGGAGAGATTGCTTGTGACGTAAGCCACTATGGAGCTGTATAGCTAAATAGGAATCATTAACCCTTATTATATAAAGCTTTCTGTTAATGTGAAACAGTTACAACATTTAGATATGCTATTTGTGCTAATACATTAGCTACGTGAGCGTGGAGAAGTCAAGTAAAAGTGTAGGGTATTATATCTGGTAATGTAACCCTTTTCAGCTTCAGGGGAAAAAGGGCAGTTTTCAGTGTAAATAAAATCATCTTCAAAAACAAATACATGTAGGTGTTTCTGCCAGTAGAGGGTGGGCTGCTGGGTCTTCCGCAGAAGTTGGCAGCTGCAGTGGTCTGTGAAAATGAATTGAAACGAACTGTCAGAACAAAGAGTGTCTCAGCTAAGTTTAGACCGGTGTGTAATACTAAAAATATAGGGAGCATTACTAATGCTGACCTCACCGCTTTAGCACTGCTCTGGCAAGGATGGGAGGTTTGGATTTGTACTTTTTTAGGGTTTTACCCAGTATCTGGTTGAGAAAGAAGGTGCAGAGAGGGTTTGTTTCTATCCAACACAATACTTCTCTCAGGCTGAGCTGATTTCTTTAAGAGCATATGCTGTCCATGTTTGGGTGGCCTCTGCTGCAAACCTCTCTTCTCCAGGACCCCTTCCAACATGAGCCTTCCTGAGAGCTGTGAATGTAAAAACACACTACTCGGCCTTTCACTTGTGTTCAAGGGCACATCTCTAAAATTTCTCTCATTTCAGCCTCTTTTGAATTGGACCATCTGCTGAAATTTCCACCATAAAAAACCTAGAGTTACCTCAAATTCACGCTGTGGTGTAATAAAGAATTTTACCAGCTTTGGCTCTTGGTTCTTCTGAGGAAGCTGCTAAGTTCTTCAATCCCCCAGTGATCAGAGAATGACTTTCATGATGGCCCAGTGAGGCACAGAGGACTTTGGGCTAAGGAGCTGATGATGGAAGCCTCTTGGTCACGGGTGCTGATGAGATGAGGGGGGTGGGGATCACACCGGAAACAACACACGTGATTAGAGGGTAGAAGGTCTGAGCCGCGTGATGTCAGTCTGAGACAGGGGGAAGACCATGAGTTCAACTTTGTGCCCAAGGATTAAATCAATTGTGCCCTTGTAATGAAATCCCAATTAGGATTCTATAAAGCCTTAAAGGTCAGGCATTTTGGTTGATAATATGTTCACTCTGATAAGCTGGACGGCAATGTGCTCTGAAGACGTAGACACTGTGTGTGCAGGTTGCATTGGTGCTACCCCTGTGCATTCCTTTATTTGACTGGTCCTGATTTTTATCTGTTCTAAATACTATAGTGTAGGCATAATGTTTGCCTGAACTCTCTTAGTTGCTGTAGTGAATTCTCTAGGCCTAGAGGGTGGAGGGAACTTCTCCATTTGCAGCCAGCATGCCATACTGTGCACAGCCTGGACACCCAGACCTTGTGGCTGGAGTCAGAAGCAGGGGTGGACTCGTGCACCTGTGCCCAAGACAGCTCAGACCTCAGCTAAGACTGGCCCATCTTGAGCTGTTACCATCAGGACCGCACTGCCAGCTCCTTAGGCCCTAGAGTATAGCATTTCCTAAGGCAACTGTCTACCTGTTGCTCTTTCCAGTTCTCTTTCCCCAGCCCCAGCCCTTGGTTGGAGCCTCATGGGCTGCAGCTTCAGCTTTGGTTCCCTGTTACCTGCGGAACCCTTTCTGTAGGACTATTTCAATCCTCTATGAGCTGGTTTATCTTCACTTTAATCCACATTTCTTAAATGTATCTCTTTTCCATTCTTTCAAGCTCGAATCTTTTCCGCAAATGTTTATGAGCCCACCATACATCACTCAACTAGCGAATATTTATTTGTTACATAAATGCCTTCATGGTGTCCAAGCTCCAAGGAAGCCTCGGTTTGCCCCACACATCTCTCCCACCCCATCTGACTCACAAACGCAAATATCTCACTACAAACCCAACCACTCATTTGCTTTTACTGCCAAACAATAGGGGTCCTTCTCTATCCCACTGAGAGCTCTGCCTTCTAAAGTCTCAGCTTCCCTTCCACTTGTTGGAGGCCTATCGCCCCTGTGAGTATTTTGGGACATAGTTCTTAGGAGTTGCTCTCACCTCTGAGTACCAGTACATATTTTATACATTTTGTAGGTATTACAGAGAGTTCTCATTAGACTCTAAGTCTAAAAAACTGGAATTTTTACTTATTTTTAAATTAAAAAAAATCATCTACAAATTATACCTGAACTTTTGAAAAGAAGCAAAGGCAATAAGTTTTTTGGGATCTCAAGAACTAATAACAATTGTAAAACTTGCATCAACTTTCTCATTTTATTATGAGTTGTCTTTTTCTACACTTGATCTCAGCCAAAAGGCTGAGAAGTGATGAGTGAGTTGCCTTTTTCTAATCAGTATGAACAGTTATCTGACAAAAAAACAAGGAAAGTGAAAAAAATAGTGTAGCTACTGATTTTGAAGAGGTTATAACTGACCCAATACTTTAAACAGCCTTGAAATTTTAGGGATGGTATGGTCTGTATGATTCTACTGTAGCCACCATTACAGAGAAACTGATATTAATTTACTATTCAATACAGCATGTGTAATTTTTCACTTATTTGTTCTAATTCAAACTTCACTCACTTAAACATCTGACGACAAGACTAGAAACTCTCATTATCAAAACTAGCAGAAATATACATGAGAACAGTCAGGTAGCTCTTACTCTTCCCAGTCAGAAAGGAGCCATGCCCCACTCATTCTTTAAGAAACAGCATTTCAGGCAGATTTGCAACCCTGAATTGAGCCTGTCTTCTTAATGCTGCTCATAGGCTCCTGTGTAATTGAAGAATAATATGGGCATTCTTAGAATTTTACCATTGTTGTGGCAAAGACAAGAAAAACAGGACTCAGTCTCAGTAAAAAGGATTTAGCACTCATAAGAGAAAGAGGCTCCACAGAAGCTGCTGTGCAAGGTGACATGACCTTTTATTAAAGATCAAATCCTGAAAATTGCTTACAGGGAATTTATTCAGCCTTTGGGGCAAATGGTTTCTGGGGCTTTAAGTCTGCATTTGTTTTAAAGAGCTTTATATGTTCTTGACTTGACAGATCAATAATAACACTGAAAAACTAGAATGTTATAAAACTGAATTTTAAAGTGGAGAGCATCTAATCTGGGAATAAAGACAAATGTGTTTGAAAATAAAGATGAAGTGAATAGTGAAAATTTACTTCCCTGAACAGCTTTATCTGATAAATTTCAAATTTCCTTGAAAGAGCCCACATTATTTTTACTTACTGTCAATGGAAATAAATTTTTACAGATCTTGCTTTGTTAAATATAATCTTGTAGTTGTCTTATATTCTTGCATTGGAGTTGGTTTATTCCAAATACTAATTCAATCACTTACAGGTTTGTGGCTCAATACACATTTTAAAATGTGCAGAAGAAAAATTTTGAACTAATTCCTATCTACTAAAGGGTTTAGCAAAATTATGTACTGATCACTGTATAAAGATGATGGTAGCTGAAAAGTTCAACAATTTTTACTTTCTTGTTTCTACCTCTTCAATTAGTTGTTTTATATAATTTGGTAAGAAATCAGACTAATACGAACATGTACTTATTTTGAATATTTATTTATTTAAAAATTTTACAGATGAATGAAGGGTCTGGAAACTGAAGAGCACAAAGTTGACTGCAGTTTGAAACGATCAACATTTTTTGTAGGTAGAACAAAACCATAGGAGAATGATGGTTGGGTGAAGGCCTAGCCCCAACCACTAGAGATCCCAGGGTCTTCCAAAATGAACAGAATTCTTTGGAGGAAAGTACCTGAAACCAAACCAGAGAGACATGGGTTGAGAAAGGCTGCTTGGGAAATTCTAACAGGCCACAGAGGGTTATGTTATTACAACAAAATGGTGACTCTGACAGAGCAGAGTAGATTCTAAAAAGACACCAGGACTGGACTCTTAAGATGCAGTTCCCAGACACTGTGCCAGAGAAGAGAGCAGCCCAGAGAGCTGTTGAGAGTGGCTGGTGGAGAAGGGCGCAGGAGGAGCTGTGCACAGGGTCCTGACTGTTCAAGATGCAGGCTCAGAGTTTGGAGCTTATTTCCAGGGCTGAGCTAAGTGGTGATCCTGAATTTTGTACATGGTGTCCACTTGTCTCCTTTGGGTCTGTGACTTTTAATCTTCCTTAAGGAGAGGCAGGATCATCTTGCAGACTTTCTTTTGATTCTCACCTTGGAATTCCAAACTTACAACATTTGACCAATTCTAAACAATTTAAATTTTGATCTAAGTTTTAGAAAGTGGAAAAGAAATAGAGAACAGGAAACAATAACATTGTGCCTAAAAAAGCTATATATCAGTACTTTTAAAAATTATCAGAAGCACTTCATTCAATAATAATTTTATGAATGTTTTCTGTATGTTAAAACAATATTAAGTTTTAAAGCTATTATGACAAATGGGACATATTTCTTCCCCGAAGAAATTTACAGTCCCTTTGGTTTGAACCACCCAGCTCATCGTTCTTGTCACTTTCTGAAGCAGTTCTGGGTGTCTTCTTTTGTGAGTGTCTTTATCAAGCAGCATCAAAAACATGATGAATGCTGCTGCTGAATGCCATGTAATGGAAAAGTCATAAAAAACATTGTGCTATGTCCTAATCTACCTTAGTAATTGGATCTGATACCAGGCAACTTCTGGTACTTTCACAAATTCAAAATCATCATGAAAGGTAAAGTTTTGAACTGGTTTAGGACATCAAGGCCTCCAGGTTGGTGCAACTACAGACCTGCACCAGAAATTGGCGAGGAGGGTAGGAGAGTGTGTGCGAGGTAGGGTGGGAGGGGCTGTGTATGGAGCAAGCATCTCTTAAAGGATTGAAAAATTTAAAACTCTCTGTGTATGTTGGTTACACAGTGGCCGATTGGATATGACAGACTGCAGAACCTATGCAGAGGCTCTGTAAAGTGACCAATGGGACAACTGGGAGAAGGCTGTGTGTCTGTCTCAGATCTTACTGTATTAGAACTTCAGCCATAATTTGAAGTGAATGTACGGGTCACATAGTAAACAGTACTCAGAAGGATTAAGGCCACGTGTCTTTTACAATTTACACATCCGCTATGGTTTCCATCAGGCTCTGTATTATTCTTTGGTTGCCACAGCTATGTTGTCACTTCACAGTGTGATGAGTATGTGCTCCATGAATAGCAATGGCTGTGTGAACAGGTGCCTCTGAGTCTAAGTGTGGCCAATAGAAATTCGTGAGTTAAAATAAACCCAGTACGTATCAGTATAATTTTAGCACCAAATGATCTTTAGAAAGTGGTATGAGAATTAAGCAGAGTCAAAATAGCTTAACATGGTAGATGCCATAGAGCAGAGGTGGAAGAAAACATTCATATTTCAGATATTGTGCCAAAACTTTTTGAAACAAACATAGAGAAGTTTAACAGAGTGATATTCGTTCATCCTAATTAATTGAGTTAGAGCAGAAACAATTTTGAAAAATAATTTAGGCTTCAAAAAGCAAAAGCTTAGGTAAAATGAAAAATTTATAGGCAATCAGTTTCAAATGGCATATTAAGTACACTTATTTTATATGTTTGTTTACATATAACTTTACTGATGGCCATCCTTTAAGCCTTTATAAAAGTAGGCAATTTTGATCTCCCTCATTGTCAAAGCTGCTTTCTGAAAGGATCATCGTCCCATTTTTCTCAAGGACTGATCACCCAAAATTCATGTACAGTGTAGAAAATTAATAAAGCAGACATCTTGGGGGTCTCTTGATAAAAAGAAATCATCTCCACACCCTGAGGGCAGTGGTCATCAAAGAGAGACAATCAAAACCCATCATTCTCTTTCCTCAAATGTTCTAGTTTATCTCAGTTACGTCTTGTGGTGCCAGGGATTGAACTCAAGACCTTGCACTTGCCAGGCAGGTGTGTTGTCCCTGGGCCACATCTCCTGGCCACTGGTTATTATAATATTGAAGTATTCTTGATTGAGTTAAAAATGAGCAAAAGCTGCTTATAAAAATTAAATTACCCTGTGAAATCTAATACAGTAACTTAGCATTTGAGGAAAACAGAACTCCATGAAACCTTAATATATTCAGAATTTGACAAACTGTGACCTATTTACTGAAGCAGAAAAGGTTCTGCAGGTTTCTTGGTGCTTCTTTTTTATTTCAAAAGTAGATAAATCATATTTAGTAACTAAAGAGAAGCTTTTCCAGATTTATTTAGGGAAAAACGGGGGGGGGAATGGGGAGGGTTGCACAGAAATTTTGATGAGGATACACTCACAAGATATAAAATTGGTGAATTTAGATTTTCCAGGACTATCAGCATATAAGAACATTTAATAAATTTACATAAAGAAAAAAGTAATTGTAAATCTCTCCATGTCTTTTACCCAGGGTAGAACTTTCTGTGTAAATCTCTAGTTTATCTTAGACATCCACATTGTAAACTGTATATTGTTCAATGAGAACAATGACTGAACCATTGTATTTTTCAATGACATGTTTATTTAGATTTTACTCTGATCCACACTTTAAGCCAGAGCCAGGCTAGGCAGTAAAATCAGAGTGTGTAACAACCTATGTGTTTTGTCTTTTTATTTGGTTCAATATAAATTTAAAATTATATAGTGGAATTTTAAAAAGTTTTCAAAGACAGTTCTCTTATTAAGAAAGAAAAGAATAGCTTTTGAAAACCTTAAAAACCACTTCGTGTCTAAGGCCAGAAGGGCAGAAACGGTCAATAGCACCGACCCTTTGGCTTCATTAGATTTTTAGTGAAGACACTCACTGGAAGCGTCTTTGGGGCTGGGTGGGCATCAGTTCTTTGGAGGCCGAGAGGAGCAGGGTTCTGACATAACCCAGGGGAACTGCCTGGTGTTGTGCCCTCCTCCCTCCGCCCCATATTTCCACCTCAGAAGCGGGTGGCAGTTTGCTATGGACTCACAATCTGTGGATCTGCAACTGTGAGCTAACTTTTCCCCATGGCTCTTGATAGACTTAATTTTAGGAACACATCCCAGTACCATGGACCAGGTTCAGACATGTAAAGTCTGATAAGTGTAGGCACAAAAACCTCAAGAAGAAAAATAAGCTCTGAATTGATTTAATCATTTTATTAATATTCAGTAAGATCATTTCCATTTCTGTAGTCACTGCCCTAGTTCAGGTAAGCATTAATTTGTACCTAATACAGTGGCGTTGACACTGGGACACCTAAAATTGCTCCTGATAAATGCATATCGTCTAGACTATTATAGCAGCTCTTGTCCCACTTATTCAAATTTATTCCAATTACTATTTTATATCCAATTGCCAGAAAACCTCTTGATTTTCTCCCAAATCAAATTCTCTATTTATGAAAGAGTTTTCTTATTTAAGAAAATCAAAATTCCTATGCATGAAGTTAAATTTGGCCATCAATTTCCTTATTTTCTCATTTCTTAATCTAGCTGACCTTTTACCATGTATTTCCTTGTATCTATACTTTTTTAAAAGCACATTTTAATTTTTGGTATCTACCAAACATAGAATCTCAAAAGTGAAAGTTTTACAGAATGCTAAATATAGTTGCTCACTGGTAATCACAGGACAGGACTTTGGGATTTCAAAGAATCTGCCTATCTTGGATCCAGATCTGAGGTGACATGGGGGGGAATGGGGAATATGGGGTGTAAAGGGAGGTGACCTTCACCTGGTCCCCTTTTTGACACTGGCTTCTTTTTCTCCTGAGGTTTAGAGCTATATTATCTATAAGGAGAGGTTTGAGTATTTAAGAGGACAGTGAATCTTTTCCGAACAGAGTAGTTACTGACAGTGAGTCTTTTACATGGGGGTTTAGGACCTGTGTGTAGTACAAATGCGATCATGTCTGGCCCTGATGTTTCATATTGAAAACTGGAAAAGGAAAATATACTTGGCCTGAAAATCTCAAAAAGGATAGGAGAAATGAGGAGACTTTCAAATGTCTGCTTGTGGGGTGGCAATATCAGCACATGCAAAGGTTAATTTTAGAATTCTTCATTCTAGGAATGTAGTAAGCACCATTTTGGCCCAGGTCTTGGGGTCTAAATTGATTACTTTTCTTTAATGAGATGATTTGAAAACCTCAGCTCATGGTTTCCAGGCCCTGGATGTTACCATCTTTGGCTTCGCCATTTGGCAACATCAGCTAACTTTCCACTTGACAAAGACCTGAAGGCCTGAGACCTGGCACGTGGGTCCATCAGCTGTGTTATGAGGTGTCAGTTCTATCATGAAAAAGCCCTCTCCTTATTTTATACCCAGAGTCCTGAGCCATTTGATGTTTTACCATCTCATCCTTCTGCTTTGCTAGCTCCTCCCAAACACCCACCATAGCAGCCTGACTCCTGGGTCAGTTTGTATTTAACCATTTGCTCCTATCTGAGTTGAGCTACGTGCTCTACTTGAGAAATGGTCTCTCCTTCTCAGTCTTGTCATGTGAGCTCAACACTCTGTGGAGTTTCCTGCACTAGAAGTTGTCTCAATTAGAAAAATGCATATAGAACTTTCTATCTATACCAAACACTAAAATCTGCAAATAACTCTTCAGACAGTGGAGACACTAGTGATATCGGGAGAGGGAGACACACTTAGCTGTCATGACAGATCTGGTGCCGGCTTCCCCGCCACGTCTCCAATCCCTACATCCATAGCACTGCTGTTCAGAAGCCCTCACTTAATCCAGCTGGCTTTATTTCCATCCAGCTCCTAATTAGATTTCTATTTTATGTATTTAGTGATCTGTACTGGAAAACAAGCCAATGGAATAATATGACAGCACTGTATGTATAATTTTTCTTTTCTCAAAAGCCTTGTAGGGCCGGAGGGTTGGCTCAGTGGTTCCGGCGCCTGCCTCGCAAGCGCAAGGTCCTGAGTTCGAACCCCGGTAACCACATATAATGCTGGGCGTGGAGACACGCCCACCAACAATCAACACCGCATACCACAGTGCCGGACGTGGTGGCTCACGCCTGTCATCCCAGCACTCGGGAGGCAGAGACAGGAGGATTGCTG
>PVIC010025565.1:0-25192 GCA_004025085.1 Thryonomys swinderianus
CTATTATAATGGCCAATAAATTTCTCTGTCTTTTGCTTGCAAAAGAGACATTATTTTTCAATATTGTTCACTCTGAAAACATTTTAGAAAGACTATAGAATCCTAAACAAGTACCTGTTTGAAATATATGTGGAGAAATAGCAGTCCCATTGAGAATTGTTTCCCAACATAAAAATACTCACATTCTAGCTTAACAGATAATAAGAATCATAGCATATATATATATATATATATATATATAATATTTTTTGTATAATAACATTCTTTTACATGGCTTTCTCCATACTAATTATTGGAACTTTCTTTTTACAGTCATCTGTGTTAAGTACTAATCATATCATCCTCATTTCACAGGTTAGGATATAAAAAAGAAGTATTTTTCCAACATCACACAGATAGTAAATGTCAGAGTTGGGACACAGACTGGTGATATAAGTAGTATTTGATTACCTTATTTACTCTGCCACACTGCTATAATATGTGATACAGTTTAAAATATGTTATATGATATATTCATATTTAAAATATTATCTTATTTATAAAACTTCTGGAGCCTATCTGTTGGAGACATTTCTGATATAAAATGTCTCCCCCCTCAAGCTAAGGAAGGCCTGAACAGTTTACACATGACATTGTGAATCAGGAAGCCTTTGAGAAGGAACATATAGAGGATATTTTGAGAAGCCAGTCAATGTCTGCACCGCACAGATAAGACGTTTTCAGTTTGGGTCTTATACTTCATACCATCTTTATTAAAATTTACCATGCCCCAGTGTCTTTCTATTTTCCAGTTTCTAAAATCTAGATGAATATATGGCACTATCTTTACATTTATTACTTGCCTTTCCAATTGCTTTTAATTAATTTCACTTTTTAAATGAATAATTTTACTAATGTACAATAGCTAGCCTTCATCACTACAAAAATATACTTTGAGAGGTTTTATAAAATATTATAAGTTCAAGCATTGTTTTACTGTGCTCTTCTATTCACTCACTATTACAGTGAAAAATGAACCTTGTCAATATTATGAAATGAGGTAAGTTTGACTTGACTTGCTATTAATTAATCCATAATGGTCCTTTGTAAGCACCAGCCCATATCTAAATTCTCATTAAAGCTCTTGACAGGGATTAGTTTGTCTTAAGAAATGCACTAGCTTCCTTGTTTTCTACTGAAAAAAAATGACTGTGAGAGAAAATTCCATGACAAGGGCATTGTGCACTAAAAATATGGGTGTTGGTACATTTGTGTGCCTTTGGAACAAAATGTGAAGTTTTATTATATTATATAAAGAATGCAGAATTTATACTCAGACGACCCTATGTTTGAAACAAGGTACCGAGATAGAAAAAGTAGATAATTAATATCTAGTTAACACAGACTTTTAAAATCCTGCCTTATCTATACCCCATCTACTTCTCCTTCCCGTTTGTGAACTCATCAGTCTATATAGTTAAAAGATATACTTTTTACCTGGGGTACTGGTGATCAAACACAAGACCTTTGCACTGAGCTACATCTTCAGATCTTTTTTCTTTTGTATATTGAAATGGGGTCTTCCTACATTGTTAAGTTGTGAAGGTTTATCTTGAATTGTGATCCTCCTGTCTCAACTTCCCAGATTGCTGGCATTTCTTGTGTGTGCCACCATTGAATATCTCGGTAATGGCCAAAATTACTACTAATGGATACTAAGTATTTGGGGCTTCCATTTAATAAAGATATAAATAATACTTGCATATTATAATTATACACATGCATTGCTCTTTTAATCCATATATTTTATCTTTTTTTCTGTGTTTTCCTTACCATTAAAAATAAAACAGTTAAATACTTTCTGTATGTCAAGGCTTGTGGAAGACTAGTCCTTCTTAATCGACTTCTGTGGCTCCTACTTCTGCTAGTTTTTAGGACTTGGAAAGGGTGGATACCTGAATGAGCCTTATGTCTACCTCTTCATATTTACGCTTGTTAAAAACTCTTCATAATACTTAAAGAAAATAGGTAGACCTGCCAAAAGTGAGGAGAAGAGGAAGGTATTTTTTGCACATCATGGCAGAAGCAATTAAACTAGCCTGAGATTCCAGAAATCCTTTTAAGACATAGGAGATTTGAAGAGTGCCACAAATTTCTGCAAGAAAAACACAATAAGTAGAAGTCCTTCATACCAAAAATTTCCCTGAAGTTAAGATCTCACACATTTGAAATAATTTAGCTATAATTAACATCAATTTCACCCATTTTGAATTCCTGCTTACCAATCCCCTCAAATTCTTGTCGCAGTCAATATCTCTAATCAATTCATAGATTTATGACTTTGCTTGATTTTAATTATTGACTATGCAATAATATAATTGCCCTATGCTTGAAAGGCTTCTGTTTCCTATAATCATTTATTTTATTTCTGAAGTAGGCTTGCTAACATAAAATCCCTTTTATTTCCTTATGACACACATTGCTGAATATAGCACAATCCTTTTATTACCTTATGTTTTAATTCAATCACGTACAGTTTGAGCCCTCTTCACAAGAAAAAAAAATCTTTAAAATGAGGGAGTTTATGTAGGATTGACTGAAAACACAGTTGAAGCAATTATTTTAATTAAAGAAATTCTTGGCTGTCAAACAGTGAGGCAAATGACTACATAAATTGATCTTAATAGATTGTTAAAATGAAAACAACTGGAAAGAAAAACACCTTTCTGAAGACCACTTATCCTAATACTGAATAGGCTCTGGGGTGACTCACGTTTCAGTGGTGAACTGCTACTGAGCTGAGAAATAAATCAGCTACTAAGAGTTGTACCTTTATGTATGGTATGTGTGAGAAGTCATGTAGTGAGGGAGCATAAAACATTTATGTGACAAATGAATCTAAAAGCACTTCTGTATGTGATTCAGTTTAGCTTTCACTACATTTGCACTACACATTGTTGCCCTAGTTTCATGTTAATAAATTGTTCTAAAAATAATGATGTTTAATGCAATTATAGATATGGTGAGTGCTGCATTTCTGAATGGAAGTTTTTATTTGAATTCAGTGGTTTTTCTATTATACCCACTTTCCATCTGCAAATAGCCAGTCAACACTTCATAGCTATATTATTCCCCCAAAATTAACCTTCATTAATTCATATTTGAAAACTAGATTACAGCTTCATAGTTATTGATATGCAAGATGATCTTTCTTTGTAAGTTACAAAGAAAAGAGGCTAGTTTGGCTTGTAATTCTCAAGGGGTGAGTCCAAGAGCATGGAGCTGGTATCGATCCGTTTCTGGTAGAGGATTAGTGCTACGTTAATTACAACAGAAAATGTAGACATAACACAAAAGAAAATCATGTGTGTGAGAGAGAAACATAAGAAACTATTTTATCTCAATTCACCCTCATGGTAACTAGTGCAACCTCATGAGCCTTAATTTACACCTAGAAAATCTAACCTTATCTTTAGACAACTGACATAGTATCTGCAAAGCAACCTCCATTCATGAGGGCAGTGCCCCCAGGCCTAAATTACATTCTAGGCTCCATCTTTTTTTTGGGGGGATGTCCATTTTATTGGTACATTATATATATATATATATATATATATATATATATATATATATATATATATACACATCACAATTACACTTCACATCCAGAATTTGTACCAGTACATGACACAAATTAATTCTCATTTTACCCTTCCCCTACCCACCCTATCATCCCCCCATATATCCAAGCCTTATTTATTTTTTTACCATCACTTTTTTCTTACCTCATTATTCACCCCTAAACACCATTTCCCTTTGAATATTTACTATTTCATAATATTGATCATGCATTCTAGAACAATTTACAACTTCAGTTTCTCATACCAGAGAAAAGATACAATATTTACAGATATGTTACCTATTTATTTCACTTATGAGTATATCCTGAACGTACATCCATTTGAATATAAATGATTCAATCTCATCATTCTTTATGGCAGTGTACTACTCAATGTCATTCTCTCTCTCTCTCTCTCTCTCTCTCTCTCTCTCTCACACACACACACACACACACACACACACATCTTTATCCAGTCTATAGTTGATGAGCATTTGGGTTGTTTTCAAGATTTAGCTATAACAAACTGAGCTGCTATGAACATAGGTGCACATATGTCACTGTGATAGGAACCTTGTAATTCTTTTGTGTTTATCCCTAGCAGGGGAATAGCAGGGTCAAATGGAATTTGAGAATTTCCACACTGATCTCCATAATGGTTGTACCAGTCTACATTCCCACCAACAGTGGAGGAGGGTTCCTTTTTCTCCACAACCTCATCAGCATTTGTTGCCGGTAAATTTTGAGATAGCAGCCATTCTTTGTGGACTAAGATGAAATCTCAGTGTTGTTTTCATCTCTGTCTCTTGAATGGACAGTGACATCAAGCATTTCTTCATATATTTCTTAGCTACTTTTACATCTTCCTCTGAAATGTGTCTGTTCACTTCAGATGCCCATTTTTGAACTGGGTCTTTAAATTTGGTGGGACTGATTTTTAAGCTCATTATATATTCTAGATTGTAGCCCTTTGTCTGAGGAACTGCTGTTAAATTTTTTTCCACATTGTCAGTTGACTTTTTGCTCTGCTGGTGGTTTCTTTTGCTGTGCAGAAGCTTTTTAATAAGATGAGATCCCATTTGTTGATTTCTTCTGCTAGTTCTCTTGCTATAGAGGTTTAGTTCATAAAGTCTTTCCCTAAGCCAATGTCTCCAAGAGTTTTAGGCTCCATATTTTTAAAAATTGATTTTCTTGGTACATTTTATACATACATTATCATCAGGTGGATATACCTCGAGGACATACACAAGTGAAATAAATAGGACACAGACGTGTAAGTACCATATTTTTTTTTCTCTAGTATGAAAAAAAATGAAGATGCAAATGAATGCCAAAATGTAGGTTCCATCTTTTAAAGGTCTTGCCAATCTCAGTATCATTACATGGAAGACCAAGACACCAGCACATGAAACTTTTAGGGACAAATCACTTCCAAGTAATAATACCTAGAAGCTTATTCAAAATACTTTTCAATCCTTACCACAAACCAAGGAGCTACAGAGCATGTCGCAGTATTTGCCTTCACAAACTCCCTAGGTCATTCTGAGATAAACTGAAGTCTAAGAACCATAGATCTGTCCAATTCCAATCACTGACTTCCTGGAGCATGACCAATATAGTGCCACCAGAAATTAGTAGAAGCTTATAATAAATGTAGCTCTAATACTAACTTCAATGGATGTCGCCCAAATTCCATTTTATTGTGTCTTTTTTGAACTAAATGAAAAGAAATGTGACCAAGTCTTTCTGGCAAAGCATTTCAGTGAAAACACTGTTATCCTTGCATGCTTCAGAAGAATGTAGATATTCTTGACAGACTGATTCTAATTGTCAAATAACCTTCTAATGAATTTTCTACAACTAGATATTTTTATTTTAAAATTTTCATTTTATCATAATTTTTAAACAATTTACACACTTCTTTGTTTCATTATTCCTTGGAGCATCCATTATCATAAGTCAGTTTCACATAAGATTATGATCACTATTTTAAATATGTGTACACCTGAGCTCCTCACAAAAATTCTGATATGTATTCAAGAATTCCCCATTCTTTTACCTATGGTCATTACCTATATTTCATTAACTGTATCTTCCTCAGGGTTTAAAATATTAATTTCCATGAAAATATACATGAGGCTTTTAAATACATATGATAGTAATTATATCTTAATGGAATTGAAAAAGTATATTAAGATGAACTATTTAGAAAAATAAATACTGCCATTGAGCCCTGAAAACAAAGTTTCCTCGCCTACCTTCTCTGACACAACTTCTAGTAGGATGACTAGCACTCTGCATTCAACCTACAATCAGGGAGAACAAATTACCCAGGTTTTCTTCTTTTCCTGAAACTACCTTTAGTCTATTTACAGGGTTGTAGGGATTTCCTTGAGAGTTAATCATACTGAGTGAAAATCTGTCTCCAATATGCATATTCCTAGGCTCTAGGAATAATCAAGCAACAAAAGTTAGTGGGAGGTGTGAATAAAATTTTTCTCTGTTTATGTCATTGCCTACCTGATTAAAAGCCTTCCATTATAGCAGTTTACAAAATGGGGATACGATGAGAAAAGAGGACCACTAGTTGCTACATATCAAGTATCAGAGTAAGAGAGTGGGTTATAAAGAAAAATAGGATCCCTCTTGCACCACAACACTCTTTACATCCCAAATCAATCTTAGAAGAGGACTAGGCACTCTGAGGAAGACAGACAGGATTTCCAGAGACAGTTTAGCCTTCCTGGCTCTCTCAATCTACAAGAAAACTCAAGTGATGGTATCAGAGAAACTGAAAACTGGAGAACAGTGTATGAGAGAACATGAGCAGGCCACTGGGAACTTGAAAACGGATTCCAATTAAGGACTCAAATTTGAGCATACCAAACTATGGACTGGAGGCTGTGTGAGCAAGTAGTACTTGATATCTGTGGGAACCCCCATCCCAAGGGACAGGCTAACCCAGAAATAAATGCTAACTGATTCCTTCCCCAAACACCAAGAGTGTTGTCCTCACAGGATATCCTATGCATTGTCCACACTTGGCCACTGGTGTCCACGAAGGCACTCCACCACACTCTGCTGAGGAATACTGAAAGCATGATCAGGTTCTTAAATTAGAAAGTGACTCATAGGAGTTACTGAGCAAGGACCACTAGCAGAGGGACAGAGAACTGGTGCTAGGATCAGAGCACACCTGGCAAAGAATAAGGTAGAAGGCTACTGGAATGGATATGTAGAGGTGTATTCAGGATCTTCCATGAAGGGAAAAGAGCAAGAACTGAGAGGGTCTTGGCAGAAATCAGCAGTCAACTGGTTGCCAGGCTTAATACATCACTCCATCCCTTTCTCAGATTAAGCAAGGTAAACAGATCTTTAGACAAAGATACAGACTTACATTTAGTCATGCCAAGAATATGGCATGTATCCAGGTGGCAGGCCTTCAAGGTGATCTAGATGAACAAACCTTCTTCATAGGTAATTCAACAGATCATGCATGGGAGGCGGGTTGCTCAGCAATGCACAATGGAACTCACATTACAATAGAAAAGGAACTGTGCACATTTTTTTGTATCCTGGCACATGTGAAATGTTTGTTTCAGTTAGTGTTTCTTTTTTCCTTCTTTTTTCATGTTTTTCTTTGTTCCATATCTCTTCTGTTACTTTTTATTTCTTTCTTCCTTACACTTTTAACTTCCCTGCCCATCTTTCCTCCTTTCCTCTGGCATAGTAAAGGAAATATTTTTCTATCTATCTTTCATCTATCTATCATGTATCTATCTATCATCTATCTATCATCTATCTGTATAAAGAAGAATAATACTTAACTATGTATTAATTTAAATAATACTTTTTACGTTCGAGTCAGGCAAATCACACCAAAGGTGTGAGCACTGGATACTAACATATCATTGCTAGCAATATATTAACAGATTTCAGCATCTTCACAATTTCATCAACATCCAATAATACTTGCCTTCATTTTTTTCTTTCACTCTCACAAATACTCTCTCAAATCCCTTTAGCACTTGCCATTTTCGCCAGCTATAAAAATAATTCCGGTAAAATATGACCTCTGTTATACACCTACTGACATTTATTTTTTCTTCTCCTCTTCTTACTAAATAACCCCTTGAAAGTTTCTTTTCTTTTTCCCTTGCCTCTCCCTTTTCAGCCCTGTCTAACTGTTGGTAGCAGTATAACACAGTATGTAGGATTTATTTATAAAGGGTGAATTTGTTAAGACAAGTTTTAATGTACATGACTGCCACATAACTAGATATGTAAACAAAACCAGTTGAGATTTATTCCCTGAAAAGCAGAGACAAACTCATTATAATAAATTACTTATAAAAAGCAAACCCAGGCAGATGACTCGGAATAGACCCAGGCGCCATGCAGGTCCCGCCGCGGAGAGCTGAGGCCTGCCGACCAGCCCCCACTCCACCCCATAGCTGCATTGTGAGGACCCAGGCCCAAGAGGAGACGGAGCCATTTCCTGCGTCCCTCCACACTGGGGCCGCGCCAAGAGACCAGGCAAGATTCCCCTTTCATATATATATGAAAGGGGAATCTAGCTTCTGTTTTGCTATCTACTCCTAGATCCCTCTATTCACCTCTTGTCCCACATCCTCTCCTATCTTCTTGTCAGAAGCAATACCCAGATGTAAAAGACTCTTAGGATGCCCCACATCTTCTATACTGTTATAAGAAGGTGTGCAAAGTCTCCAACAGTCTTACAGCATACAGTTGGTAGGGTTTTATATATGCCCTTTTATCCTGTTACCCGCTGGCATATGTGAGATTCTCAGGTCTAGGTGATCTTCAGAAATCTGCTAATCCTATTTCACTCTCCTCCTGTCTTGCTACCTCCCTGATTCCCCAGTGACCTTTTATCCCCAAAGGGTTCTGGGGGTACATTTACAATCTGCATGTTGTATGTACATTGCTGATCGATTCTAAATTACGGTATATGGACACAGAGGTAATTCATGAGTTCAAAGTCTTCAGAATAGAAATTAACAAAACTTTTGATTTTATTTACTGTGTTTAATGCTAATATTGGCACTGATTGTATTATGGTAACAAAGATGATGTGATTGTTCTGCTCAAATGCCTCCCATGATTTGTTTAGAATTGAGAACTCTCAAGGGTCATTACAGATTCAGGGAGGACACCCCAGGAAGGTGTCACATCCAAAGGGCCCCAGGTAATAGAAAGAGACCTGCAACAAACACTGCCCTGTCATCAGGCAAAGAATCAAACAAATACGATTAGTAACAACAAAAGAGTATAAATGAGAAAATATACAAAAAACCAGACACAAAGATCAACACCACAGGGAAATTCACAGAAAAAGGAAATAGGGCAAATTGAAACTCAAACACCAGGACTCTTGCAGATGGTGACTAAAGCAGATCTAGTAAAATGGAAATCAGAACTCATCACTGACATCAAAACAGGGACACTGTCCAGAGTGAAAGACATCATTAAAGAAGAGATCAGCGAGATGATAGAATCCAAGATAGCAGAAGCAATGGAACCTTTTAAACAGCTTCAAGCAGAGCTCCAGGGAATGATGGAGAATGAAAGCTTATGAAGTAGGATGAATGAAGCAGAGAACTGAATCTCAGACCTAGAGGACAGCATAGCAGCCAATGAGCAGGAAAGATATAACCTATGGAAAAGAGCAAGGGACCATGAGAAATCAATCCAACAGCTTATAGATGACACAAAGAAAAATAATATAAGACTGATTGGAGTCACTGAGGAAGCAGGAGATAGTGCAAAAGACATAAAAAAGCTGTTGTCAGAGATAACAACAGAAAACATCACAGGAAAAGAAATAGACATACAGATAAATGAGGCCTATAGGACAACAAAATGCTGTGACATAAAAATAACTACACTTAGATGTATAATTATCAAGGTTCCAGATGCACAACAAAAGAATGAAATACTGAAAGCAGTGAGAGAAAGGAAGAAAATCACCTACAAAGGGAAGCCCATTAGGATCACAGCAGACTTTTCAACACAAACACTCAACGCAAGGAGAGCCTGGAGGGAAGTATTTCGAGCATTGCAGGAAAACAACCTCCAACCTATATTGTTGTATCCTGCAAAACTATCTTTCAGAATAGACGGGGAAATAAGATACTTCCATGATAAAGAACACCTGAAAAACTTCACAAATATCAAACCTGCACTCCAAAACATTCTAAAGAACATCTTGGAAAAATACACAGAAAATTTCATACTCACGAGACCCAGTAGAGTGAATTCATTGGGACAAACAAGAAACTAAATAGAAAAGGGGAAAAGCAAGGAAGAAAAGAACCAAGAACAGGGAAACATGACAGCTCTGAATATGTCAATATCAGACATAACCATTAATGTCAATGGACTCAATGGGCCAATAAAAAGACACAAACTAGCAGACTGGATCAAGAAGCAAGATCCTACAATCTGCTGCATACAGGAAACACACCTAATTCAGAAGGAAACCCATAGACTGAAAATACAAGGTTGGAAAACAATCCTCCATGCCACAGGAAATGCCAAAAAAACAGGAGTGGCTATCTTGTTTGCAGATAAAATAGAGTTTAAACCCAAACTGATTAAAACAGATAAAGAAGGTCACTATATTCTCGTACAGGGAACAATCCAGGAGAAGGGAATAACAGTCATAAATATCTATGCACCAAACTTTAATGCACCCGACTATATAAAACAAACATTAATGGGCATAAAAAACCAGTTAACCACGAATACAGTAGTAGTAGGGGACTTTAATACTCCATTGTCACAAATTGACAGATCAACAGGACAAAGAATCAGTAAGGAAATACTTGAGCTAAATCAAACTTTTGAACAAATGGACTTATTAGATGCCTACAGAATTTTTCACCCTACAAAGCAAGACTATAACTTCTTCTCAGCTGCTCATGGAACATTCTCCAAACTAGATCACATTCTAGTCCATAGAACAGGCTTAAGTAAATGCAAAGGAATCAAAGTTATCCCCTGCATATTATCAGACCATAGTGCCTTGAAACTGGAGCTGAATAGCAAAAGAAATTCCAAGATCCTCACAAACACATGGAAATGAAACAACACTCTATTGAACAACCAATGGGCCGAAAAAGAAATTAAAGAAGAAATTAAATAGTTTCTACAACTAAACAACAACCTCAGCACAATGTACAGGAATTTATGGGACACAATGAAAGAAAGCAGTTCTATGAGGGAAACTCATAGCAGTGACTGCCTATATTCACAAAATAGAGCAAACTGAAATAATTTAATGATGAACCTCAGACAATTAGAAAAAGAGGAGCAAAACAAACACAAAGCACATACTAGAGAGGAAATTATAAGGATCAGAGCAGAAATTAATGCAGTGGAGACAATGAGAACAATACAAAGAATCAATGAATCAAAGAGTTGGTTCTTTGAAAAGATAAATAAAATCGACAGACCCTTAGCCAACCTTACCAAACAAAGGAAGGAAAAGGCTCAAATCCATGCTATAAGGAATGAAAATGGGGAAATCAGCACAGATCCAGAAATAGTCCAAAGGATAATAAAAATCTGTACTCCGAGAAGATGGAAAATCTAGAAGAAGTGGATAGATTCCCAGACACATATGAACTTCCAAAGTTGAATGAAGAGGATATAAAAATGTTAAACAACCCAATATCAATCTGGGAAATTGAAAATGTAATAAAAAGCCTACCAATAAAGAAAAGCCCTGGTCCTGACAGCTTCACTGCTGAATTCTACAAAACTTTTAGGGAAGATTTCATACCAGTACTTCTCAGTTTTTTTAATGAAATAGAAAGGGAAGCAGTACTCCCCAAATCATTCCTCGAAGCAACCATCACCTTCATCTCAATGGCAGGGAAATATCCCACCAAAAAACAAAACTACAGGCCAATCTCTCTAATGAACATTGTTGCCAAAATCCTCAAAAAAATACTGGCAAACAGAATACAGAGAGTTATCAAGAAAATCATACACCCTGATCAAGTCGGAATTATCCCAGGGATGCAAGGCTGGTTCAACATATGTAAATCAATCAACATAATACACATCATGTGTGGAGATTTCTCAGAAAATTAGTACAGGTGTCTCATTTGACCCTGCTATCCCCCTGCTAGGAATATACCCAAATGAATTTTAAAATCACATTGGAAAGACAGATTTACACCATTATTCACAGCAGCTCTGTTCGTGATAGCTCAATCTTGAAAACAACCCAAATGTCCATCAACTGGAGAGTGGATAAAGAAGATGTGGTTTTTTAAAATAAAATGGAGTATTATTCTGCCATAAAGAATGACAAGATTGAGTCATTTATGTGCAAATGGATACACCTGGAGTACACACTAATAAGTGAAATAAACAGATCACAGATAGGCAAATACCGGATCTTTTTTTTTTTTTTATATGAGCACCTGTAGATACAAATGAGCTCTAGAAAGTATGACAGGTTTTTTAGAATGGGAAGTTTCCCAAGGAAATTTGGTGTGGGAATGTAATGAGGGGAAGGAATAAATATGATTCTGAAAGAAAATAAAAGAGCATGCATATAGGGGGTGGGGAGGTGTGGGTGGGTAAGTATATGGGTAAAAATGAGAATTAACTTGTGTCGTATAGTGGTACAAAATCCCCGATGTTATGTGTGATTGTGAGATGCATATAAATTGTACCAATAAAGAATTAAAATTTTAAAAAAGCAAACCCCTTAGAATGATGAAAGATATATCCAAATGAGTCTTAAATGCTAAGGGAGCTTGCAGTGAAATGTTTCAATCCCTAAAAGAAAACAACTTCCAAACACACTAATGTATCCTGAAAAACTATCTTTCAAAATCAGTAGAGAAATAGGACTTTGCAGGACAAAAGTCTGGAGCAAATTAATTTCTACCAAACCAGTACTTGACAAATTTTCAAGACTATCTTTGACAGACAATGAAGCCAGCAATGCAAAATTTAAAAAAGAAGTCTAGTGGAGTGGATACAGCAAACAGAGCCAACAGTATAGTAAAGGAAAATGTCAAAATATCTTTATTTACAGGTGCTGTGGTGCTTTTCATAGAAAACCCCCCCAAAAAATCACCAAAAGAAACCTAGAAACAATAAACAAATTCAGCAAGTAAGCAGCATATAAAATCAGCATCTGTAAATCAATAGTGTTCTATAAACCAATAATAAAATGAAGAAAGAAATTTATAAACAGTTGCATTAATGGTAGCTCCAATAAAAGTTATATACTTAAGAATTAACTTAATGAAGGAAGTGAAATATCACAGTAATAAAAATAGAACAACCAAGAAGAACCCCAAGCACATAAAGTCATCTGGTCTTTGACATGGGAGTGAAAAACATTGTGGAGGAAAAGTAGCCTCTTTAACAAATGCCAATGAGGAAAGTGACTATGTACATACAGAGATTGAATCTACATGCACATCTTTCACAATGAACCAAAATAATAAAATCACATCAAATATCTAGACATTAAAACACACACATTTAAACTGCTGGAATATTAAATGGTAAAATCATTGAAGACATAGCCATATAGAGACTTTTCCTATAGAGCTCAAGTTCACAAGCATCAACAAATAAGATTTGTCAAGTGGAAAAATTCTGTACAGCAAAATAACTACTTGAAGACATGAACCACAGAATGGAAATTTATTTTACTGGTTACTCCTCAGAGATAGGTTTAACATTTAAACTATAAGAAAGAAATAAAAAATGTGTTCCCCTCATTATGTTGCCCCACCACATTCCCTTCAAATATTAGAATAACTATGATTTGGAAAGAAAAAGAAATAGCATGTATATAAGAGGTGGGGGTCGTAGATGGGTAGGAATATGTGTAAAATTGAGAATTAACTTCTGTCATATACTGGTACAAATTCCCCAATGTTGAGTGTGATTTTGAGCTGTATTTAAAATGTACCAATAAAGAATTCAATATATAAAAGAAATAAAAAATTTCGACTACCAAAAAAAATCCAAAATGAGTAATTAAGATACTCATGTCAACTGACATACTTTTCACAAGAAGCAAAAATAGCTAATAAATACATGATAAATATCTCAGAGTCATTAGCCATGAGAAAAATGTAAATTAAAAAAACTGAGATTTCATCTTACTCGGAACAATTGCCTGTTATCAAGAAATCAAATGATAACCACGCTTACAAGTCTACGGGGAAATGACAACCCTTCTACACTAGTGATGGGAGTATAAACTAGAAGATCTGCTATGGAAATTATATGGATATTCATCAAAAATCTAAAGTTACAAATTCTGTTTAAATCAGCTATTCTCCTGATAGGTATCTTCTTGAAAGAGTTAAAGACATCATATTATAGCAATGCATGCTCATGTTTATAGCAGCACACTTCAGAAAAGCTAAATCTTGGAAATGTCCCATATGCTCATCAACAGATGAATGGATAGAGAAAATGTGGTAATTATACATAATAGAGCATCCTAAGCCATAAACAAGGATAAATTTTAATCATTTTTAGTAAATTGATGCACATTAATACCATAATATTAAGTGAAAAAAAAACAGCCATACAGGCTTAAATATTGCAAGATTTCTCTGAGAAACCAGAGTATAAATAATTGAAAGACCAAAATGAATGATAATACAGAAATGGGGAATAGTTCTTTTACAAATGGAAAGGAGAACTAGAGATGGAAGAGGGGAAGAAATGGAGAAAAAGTGGGGAAAAAAAAGAAATGAAATATGTACATATATCAACTGCTCATTATGAATGCAATAATTTAATAAAACAAATGTGTACTAATAAGTATAAAAAGGAATTGCAAAGAACAATATACATGTTCCTGGAGAAGTATTATGAGGACAATATTTATGTACAATAAGACTTCATTACATGTCATAAATGAACTCACTGGAATTCAAGGAAGTGATAGAGAGGATGGTGTAAGAGGAATAATACTAGAAGTCATTGTATATATTCCATTAAGGGAACATTGTGCTGTCAGTTCAACAAATCAGTAGGTTCAAAATTGGCTTTGGCTTTGAATATTTCCTATTTTACAAAATCCATCGTAACATTCTAGAACTCATTTACATCTACAGGTTCTCATACCAGAGAAAGACACAGTATTCACATATCTGTGATCTATTTATTTCACTTATTAGTGTGTCCTCAAGGTGTATCCATTTGCACATAAATGAATGAATCTTGCCATTCTTTATGGCAGAATAATACTCCATTTAAAAAAAACTTATTTATCCAGTCTCCAGTTGATGGGCAAATGAGGGGAAAACATAAATATGATTTGGAAATAAAAAATAGCATGTATATAACTGGTGGGGGGTTGTGGGTTGGGTAGTGATATGGGTAAAAATAAGAACTAACTTGTGTCATATACTGGTACAAATTCCCCAATGTTGAGTGTGATTGTGAACTGTATATAAAATGTACCAATAAAGAATTCAATTAAAAAATTGGCTATGTCTAAAGACTTGTATTCAACTGTAGAGAATCAAGTTCCATCAGCCATGTAACAAAATGCAAAAAGAAGGTGTGGTTTAGGAAGAAACATTTTTAAAAATACGCATTTTAAGACAACTATTTCATGAATTCCAGTCAGAAATGCCAGCACAACTTCACTGAATAAACTATGTTCTGGGTATCTTCTTTTTTAAAATTAGCTCTCTTTTCACCGTGAGTAATCCCTAAAGTGAAACTAGGAGGCAGGTAATTTGTCCTTCATTTTGGAGTGCTTTGAATATGTGTTTAGGAAAAAATAACTATTGAGAGGATAATGTGCAAAACCAGATCATGTACCAAAAAGCAAGTCAGACAACCCATTCACTAATGTCTATGTGATTATCAGAGGGAATTCACATTAGGGATTTCAACTAAGAAGGTTGCAAATGATGTACATAATGTCCTGTCCACTTTCTAGAAAGTACTGGAACAACGATTCTGACTTTTCCTCAAAGAAAGCAACTTTCATCTCCTGACTAGTATATGTCAAAATTCAGGAAAGAATTTCAGAGGAGAAAAAGAGGAGGGTGGGAGTCCTTCCCTTGATAGCAGGTGATTGCTTTTGTTACACTTTGCTACTCACAAAGTCAAGTAGCAAGCAAAACCATTCAACTCAGGTGCTTCTATTTCTGACTGTCTTTTCCAGCAGCAAACAAGTCTGCCAATCAATTTCAGTTTTTTGTTTTTTTGTTTTTGCGGTATGAATGCCTGGAAAAATTCCAGTGATTACATTCTTATAGACTACTGAGAGGTTGGTGGGGAAACAAGAGGATAGCACTTGTCATAGACACAGTCTGTTTTGTAACCAAGGCAGTGCCTTAAGAATAGGAAGAGTAGAATCTTTTTGTATCCTATTATGGATGGCTAAAATAATGTGTGTGGTTATTAAATTTAGTTGAAACACAGAAACAATAATTACGGAGATAAATCAACTCAAAATATCAATGGCCTCAATTTGATTATTTATAAGAATGTTGTCTTAAATGATTGTTTTATTTTCTGGTACTGAGGATAGAACCTAATGCCTTTGCACTGAGCTACACCTGAAGTTCATTTTGTGTGTGTGTGTGTGTGTGTGTGTGTGTTTTAATTTTGAAATAGGTTCTTGTTAAATTGCCTAGAATGGGCTCAAACTTGCATTTTACCTGACTAGACCTCTTAAAATGTTGGAGTTACAGGTGTGAACAATTGTACCAGGTTAATACATGATTAATTAATAAGTTTCTTACCCACAAAAAGTGATGGAATGAGTTAAGTAAGTTTGTGCTATAGAAAGAAACAATCTCCAAATCTTTTTGACTTCACACGATAATAGTTGATCTACCCTGTAGGTCCTTTAAAGGAACAAGATGCTCTAATCTGCAATGAAATTGTCAAAGACACTAAATTTTAAGGAGAATTTAGTATAAAGGAGAGTCTCATAGAGAAGGACATAGAACATGAAGTTGGAAATGGACAGTGATTTCTCTATATTCACCCCAGAGCCTCCCCCTTCCCTTTTAAAGTTTCCATTTCATTAACACTTATGTGGGGAATATTTAAAGATCTGAAGGCCAGGGCCTAGATGATTCCTGACATCACTGTACTACAATTTATTTTTCTTTCAGAGTTTCCAGTTCTATTAATGGTTTTATCATAAGGAAAAACAGAAAACATTTGTGTTGATAAATATTTAAATTATTAAGACATATTAATTACATATATGAATGTGATTCATTGTTTTCTTACATATTATATATAAATATATTGTATGTATTATACACAATGCATTAATGGTGTCTATCCTCCTTTCTTCTACTCCCAAATAGACCCTCTGCATTCTTCAGTAATCACTCTTCTACTTTTCAATTGAATTTTTAAATTCTTATTTTGGTTTTAGCTTTCATATATGACAGAGAATATGTGACACTGGTATTTCTGATTTACTTATTCTTACAGTGATTTTTCTCTAATTCCTTCTATCTTGGTGTACATAACAGAATTTCATTCCTCTTTCTGGCTGAAGAGCACTATATTGTGCATGTACATGACCTTTTAACTATCACTTATCTGTTGGTGCACACTTATTCTGATTAAATGTCTTAGCTATTGTGAATAATGATAGTGGGTGTAGTGGGTGTGAAGGTATCATGTAGTGGGTGTGAAGGTATCATGTTTGTATGTTGACTTCATTTTCTTTGGATTTATACCATGTATGGAAATATGAGGGCAGAAATAAAATAGGGCTGAAAATAAAAAGACCAAAAAGCGGTGATAATTTTAAAACAAATTTGAGATATTAATTATACTAAAAAGAAAGAAAAACAGACTGAAAATAAAATAGAAAAGAAAGACATTACAATCAGTGCCACAGAAATGCAAGGGATCTTCAGAGATTATCTTGAAAAACTACAGGACAACAAACTAGAAATTCTAGAATCAAGGGACAAGTTTACACATACATGTGAGCTACCAAAATTGAATTAAGAGGTTATAAAAAACCTGAATAGAACAAAAATAAGCAATGAGATGTAATCAATTTTAAAAAGTCTTTCAAGAAAGAAAAGCCCAGAACCAGATGATCTCATTAATAAATCTTGTGGATTTTTTAAAGAAGAGCAAATATAAATGGTTTTCAAACTATTCCATGGAATTGAAAAGGAAGAAACCTTTGCAAACTCATTCTGTAAGGCCAGTACTATCCTGCTTCTAACATTTGAAAAGATTTCCAGTTTAAATTAATAGAGGTCCTATGTATTTAATAATATATATATAGTGTGTATATATACATATTGTATATGAATATATACATATATTATAATATATATATACATAATGCATATACATTGTATATATATACATATGATAGTATACACACAACACACACACACACACACACACACACATATATATATACACACACACAAAGTGAAGTTGTCTGCTAAGAGCCTAAAATTAACTAGTATTTTAAGTATGCATTTGTTTAGAAAATTGGTTCAGCTTTACACATTTTGAACTATATGAAATTGTAGCAAATACTTACAAATGTTGGCCCCAATACCTGGGCATCATGGTGGTACTATGTGTTTCATCCAGGAGACAGATTCCAGGTCCTTGTGTATAGACAGCAAAGAATTGCAAGTGTGCACATAATGGTTATAGAAAAGGCAGCTACATTTATTGAAGACAACTGGAAGAAGTACTCAGGGCAGATTTGTGCCAACTGAAACTAAAAGGTGGTGCAAAGAGAAAAGTAGTGCCAGGGCAGAAGGGGAACAGGAAAAGGTGAAAATAAATCATGCTTTTGGGTTTTAAAAGATGTGCACCCTGCCTTGGGTATCCCTCAAAAGATGCATCTGGATAAGAGAGAAAAAAATAATTGTCAGGGGTCTGAGTCATCTCAGGCGCCTTAGTATGTACAGCTCACCTAGGGTCTGATAGGAGAAAAGGAAATATAGGTTTAACTTCAAAAGCACAGGTTTATTTCAAACTTGAGAGGTACCGTCCTGGCACTCATACCAGATGTTTCCTCAGGCTCTGAGGTCTTTCGTAAGCTCATGAGAAGAATTCAGTGACAAGGAGTTGTGTCTACTTGCCAAAAAGACAGTACAGGAAGTGGTGGCTTCCCAAAGATGAGGCTAGGCAATGCACAGAGAATAGTGGATGTTATCAATAGGAAGGCTGAATACTGGGACTTACAGTGTGCAGCAGTGCTTGTTGGGCCTTATTAACTCATATTTATTCATTCTTTGCAGAGGCAAAAGCACAGGAGGGTCAGGGGAAGTTTACAGTGGTCTCTGGTCAGCTTAGGATGGCAAAGCTCACACTCTTGCCATAACCCACTCTGTTTTAATCACATGCATGACGTGTAGTCCCTAGGATTTAATCATTAACAAAGTCTGAGTGGAGAAATCAATACTGAGGCTCAGCCCACAGTCTAACTTGCCTAACTAGCTTTCTGTTCTGCTGCTATAGATTTTAATCCCCTGCATTTGAAGCTCACATCATTATTTTCTTAAGTTCAGTAGTTTGACAGTGCAAGAAGATATCCAGAATGTGGAAAGTGTTGAAGTGTTGTTGTTCTATTGTTGCATTTCTCCATTTCATTAGGAAAAGTCTTTTAAACCTTTCCAAACAGTATGTTCCAAAGATTCTAAGGAACCTTGTATTTGTGATTCTCCAAGGACACATTTGTTTTGATGTTTTTGTTTTTCCACTACATACTCCTACTTACAGTGATTCTTGATTATTTAAAACAAAACATTTAGTTTCGAGCACAGCAGGATGCTTTCTTCAAGAAATAAAAACAAAGCAAAGAGATTATAGGTCTTTAGGATTCTTTCTATGTATGATGGTGCTGTCTTCTTTGTGATGGCTCATCCACATACATCAAGGTCAGTGCATCAAACGAACTAAAGAATAAATTATACCACCGAAAAAAAAAGCAAGCTGCAGGCTACTGCAATTCTAGTTCTGCTTCTGTTTAAATTTCCATATTTGTCAGAAAATAAGGAAAAGTGTTCTTATTCTTTATTGGTACATTCTTATAAATAATCATGTTGTAGAATTAGACAAATGTTCATCGCCAAGTTTCTTCAGCCTTAAAAGCTTATTTCCCTAAGAGATGACACTGTATCCTCATATCCATTTTACTGGCAACCAGGTGACCCTGCTAGGAGAGCGCAGAGCAGGCAGGCATTTTCCCAGGCCCGTGTTTTCCCACCAGCTTTCCTTGACAGCCTAGTTCTGACATCCTGTCCCCTACCGACATTAGCTGGCATGCTATTTGTCAAGTGTTTGATACAGGCTTGTTTATCTTATGAAAATAACCAATAGGACAATACTGTCTTACAGAGCACCTAAAATACAAAATGGAAATAAAGGAAAATTATTTCCCTTTGGAGGAACTCGATAAATAATAACAACTTTTAATGAAAAAATATTGCAGAAAAATCCAGTTTGATTCTGCACAGCAAAATCTAATAATGGTAAACCAAAGAAGTTAAAGCAGCATGTAAAATTTTCTATAATTTTTTCACTGAAAAATGAAGAATGATGTATTTTTAGTTAATGAGACTTAGACATCTCTAATATTATAGCATGTGTTTATTCCCTGCACTGCCTTGAAACTCTACCTTTTTTATCTAGGCTGGCATTAAAATTACTCAAAAGCTCCTCACTCTATTATGAAAGTATGATTTGTCATAAATTACTCATAATAATAAATTATCTTCTCTTGAAAATCAGAAATATAATTTTTCAAATCCAGTATAATGTCACTGAATAATTTTTTTCTCTTGAAATATTTCAAAACCTTTCTTTTGAGCCAAAAATTCTTTCTCTAAACTAGTACAGTGTTTGTGACACATAATACAATTTATTTTGGGGAACTGGTTCATATATACATTGCATTTTTATTATTTTTACTCTCTTTTCCCTTTGCCCTTCCTATCTCTACTGCCTGTCTCCCTGTTTCCTACTCTCTTTTTTACTCTTTAAATTATTAATATTATGGGTTTCTCATAGTAGAGAAATCATGCACTACTTAATCTTATGTGTGAACAGCCAATTTTTGAGGAATGACTGGACACCAGCTTACCAGTCCCTGTGATCAGTACAAGGGACCCCCCAAATACATAAGACACGTTTCTTATCACAGTCATAATTAATGTTTCAAGCAGAGATTCTTTCATCCTCAATCCGCACTATTAAAAGCACTCATTGACGCTGGAAAACACACCTGGTAATGTGGATGCGCCAGGTGAACTGGGAGATTAATCTGTTTCTCAACCATCTGCACAGATGAAACCTGCTACAGTTTCCTTCTTTGTCTTCTCTGTGGTAGTATTCTCTTTGGTGAAAGTAGTGCTTAGCGCAGAGTAACTATAATATGTTTTTGAACAAAGAATTGATTCACTCACTAAATGCATCATCCTGTTTTAGAAGCCCACGGCAGGTCTTAACAACAGTTTCTACTATGAACATGTGTGGTTGTTTTGCACTGCAGACCACATACCTATGGTCGTCGAGTGCACAGCCTCTGAGATAACAGCCTTCAGGCATGAATTATACCACAAAATTTGTCGGTTGGGGTACCTGAGATAAGTTCCATGACATCGCTGACCTTCGCTTTGTACAATTGTCACTGGCAGTGAATAGTCATAATGTACTTCTCAGAATGTTGTGTGAAATTAATTATCTAAAGCTATGTCTATTGCTTAGCACAATACCTGGGAATTATAACAATATCATCCTTTCATTCATCATTTAATAACATTCAACTCATCTGGATTACCATGTCTACAAAACCATGTGACATTACACTGGACGTAAAAAATTTCAAGTGTGCATATCTAGGGAATACCAAAGCATAGTAAATTACAACACAACTTATCACAACAAAGAAATCTAAGAAAATTTTATATCTCGAGGCTGCCTCCCCACATCAGGGAAACTCCCTTTTATTTTCTGTCCACCATTTTCCTAGAAAGTATAATCAAACAGGCAGCATCGTTAGTCTTCTTTTCTAAGAAGCATGAATGAAAGCAATGTTTCTTTGGAGGAGTTGCAAAGAAATAAGAAAAAAAATGTGTTCATCAGATCTCAGCCTACGAAGTAACAAAAGGAAACAAAGGGTTCCTACAGGAAAAACTGACAGTTTTACAGGTATTTTCATTTAGCAACATTCTTGATGGACTTTTCTCTCTTTCAAACCTAAGTTATTAAAGAAGAAAACCTAAAAGGAAGAAAACTGAGAGGAAATTCTATACTTATGAACCCAAAAAAGTGGCTTCTTTATTGAAACCCACAGAAAGAAATGAAATATTTTTAGTGGAAAATCTTTTTCCCGTGTCTTCTTCTCAACTCTTTTGGGAATAAAAGTAATTAAACCAGTTTTTAAATGATGCAAACTTACAATGATTACTACAAATGCTATGAACACATTTTTAAAAGATTCATCAAGTGAAAACCAACATCAGGAATGAAAGGCTAAAGTAACAGGATGTCACGTGATGGTATGCTCTAGACATAGTTTCAGGTAGTAGGCCATACTTTCTTCTGTGGCCATGTCACCATTATGAAATTGAGTAACTTGCCAGGGGTTTAAGTTCTTTCTTCCAGTCCAACAAGAGGGAAGTCCAACGAGTTTCAAAGCATCTCAAAATTAAGGAGGTAAAGTTCAATTACTGAAAGGGCAAAATAACTCCTTTATTTTCTCCCTACTCAACTAATGTTAGAAAAGGATTTTGTCCTACCCTTAGAAAATAATTCCAATGATGTATGGGGATTAAAATTCCCAGCACACTTTTTTTGTTAGGAGTGTATTCCTTAAGGTCAATTTACATTAACATTCACTTGCTTTTGGGAGGTCAAGTTCCTACCTCCACCAGCGATACTGCTCAAGGCTGCTTGGTTCCCCTTCAGTCTTCTCTCCACCAGGTTGAGTATTTACTACCCAAGGTTGTTCAAATCTCATGCATCTGAGTCTTCCTCTCAAGCCATTCACTTCCTTCACTTCCTCCACTGTACTGTAATTTATATCTTTTGGTTGGTATGGTTTCAAGATAGTTGCTAAGGGAAGAGGCAAAAAAAAAAAAAAAGTAGTGGTCCACCTGTTAGGTAGGGAGCAGTTTTCTGGTCACACACCATCTGTGTGCTAGTGAAATTTGCTACTAGGCTGTTGCATCCTGTGTGTGAAGAAAAGTAATGAAGGCAAAGAGCCTTATGTCCCAAATCTGTCCTTTGTTCTTTGAGTTAGCATTACATTTGCAGTCTATTACTTGGAAACTTGTAGATGTCCCAGTGTGGAGAACTCTTTACATTTCCCACCAGCATCTATGAAATTCTGAGAAATGATCGATTAGCTTACAAACAGAATAAAATATTAGACTTATAATAGTTATTGACAAAGATGAAAAAAATCACATACAACAGACTTGACTTTAAACCACATAAACTATGCCTCTTTGCAGCCTGAGGCAGTATCCAGTGAGCCCACACAAAATCAGATCAATATAGTTAATTTTTTTAGCTACTGAGTTTGGGGTCATTTTTATGCAGAATTTTTGGTGCATCATCTTACTGATAACAATATATTATGTCACTTATTATGTTAAAGTTAAGCATAAAGTAATAAAAATGGAATAAATTAAGGACCATGGAAACCGTATGCTCTGACAAAAGCCCTGTGATTATTAAGATTGTTACAAGATATTTTTGCCATCTAGTTAACATACACAAAAGCAAATCTTGTTCATTTCTCATAAAGATTACAAATTGTATTATTCTTTTTACTTGAAATAAAAATATCTACATGTTGAGGTAAAGATGCAAAGATGAATTGTGTTGAAATTAAGTATATTTCTCAAACTCATATAAATCCTAAAATTTGGAATTAGTCACAGAAAATGCTGATAATCTACTTTAACTTGGCAGGGTTACAAATAATGAAAGAAACTATTTGCTACATGATGCCCAGTCAAAATGGGCAGAGTTATAATTACAAAGAGTTCTGATCCCCATTTTGCTTAGGTACATATGATCATAAGACACAAACATGTTCTATTTCAATATTCAACCATAACGCTCAAAGAATTAGATACGAAAAGTCACCTTTATAGAATAACTTACTTGAACTATCTACTGTTTGGAACAAATTTACATTCAGCAAATTTGTCATTGATAATAGAAATATTAGTTAAGTGCAATTCAGGCAAAAGTAAGAAATGGAAGTTATTATTTTTCTTAACTACATTTTTTGCGTGAACTATCTGGTTAAAATTAATGTATCGTGTACTGTCCTCTGTAAGCTCTTTTCTCTTAGGATTTCGGAACTCAATTTTACATCTCCTGTGCCTACATATGTACATTATAAATGATCTACTTATTCTTCAGTTCTTTAACAACTTTAAAACTTCAAATAATGGTTCTCATTTCAAGACATTACAAAACACTATATAGTTTTGGTTATGCATAACATTCTGTTCATAAATGAAGTTGAAAATATAATGTCAGTTGAAGATAATTTAAAGGCAATGGCTTAGTCTAAAACATATGAAGGCTGAAGGAGTAATTTATCCATGGAGTAGTTTTGGAATATCTGAAGTGCCTGGTAATGCAGGATATTTTTAAAGGAATATGGACATTATCTAATAACTTGACCTCATTTTGATAGTTGAGGTAAAGGAAGCTAGAGCCTATTCTGGGTTGTTCAAATTTACAGAAATTAGAAGGCTTGCAAACTCAGCTTCCTCCTTCTGGTCATTGGCTCTTCTCTCAATCAAACTGGTATATTCTCTATATCATCAGATTAAGTCCCAAGGACACACAGATAAACAGGATATTGACCCTGCCCTTGTGGAATTCAAGATCTAATGAAACGACAGATATATAAACATTTAAAGCACACTTAGAAGGTGATTCATTACAAGGTTGACTCATCAAAATAAATATAGTGGTGCACACTTAATGAGACATGTACCATAGTTCCCATTCCACAGGAAACATCATTACAGTAGTGTAGGGAGTATTTGGGAATTTTTTTTAAGTAAGTTTCTCCTTGAAAGGTTTTCCCTTCAGGTATAAGCCAAAACAAAAATGACAAAGGTCTGATCCATTAACAGACAACTAAAACAGGAAATGTTTAGATTGCTAATACCTGTCAAAAGATATTATATTTATATTGTATGACTGTTTCTCTGAAGTACATTGATGAACACGTCTAATATATTCCTTGATATATAAATGACAATACTTAAGAATAACTCCAATTTGTTTTTATCTATTAAACAAGTCTTTGAAATAAATCCTGAATGAGATGGGGTAAATACTTACTGATACGTAAATTCAAAATTTTACCAACTAGTGGTCAGATATGTGATATAAGTGCTGTAGTTTAGGTCTGAGAAATATCTCAAAAGCCCATATGCTAATGGTTCTTTGTTCAGTCTGTGTAATTGTTGAATGGGAGGGTGGTTAGCAGGAGAAGAAAGTTGAGTCACTGCAGTGTTCCCTTGAAGGGGTATTGAGAATCCAACCCTTTTCCTTTTTCTCCTTTCTTCCTTC
>PVIC010025566.1:0-25178 GCA_004025085.1 Thryonomys swinderianus
GGTAATTAGAGTGGGGCAATGCAATAAAAAAAAAGACAAGAAACTTCACTAGGGAACTTACCCAGTGGTCACGTGACATCACTAACCAGTAGGTTAAATGTAAATTAAAATCATACAAATGTACAGAATATACCAGAATGACTAGAAAAAAAATAACACCAGCTGCTAATTGCTGCCAAAATGTGAGGAGGAACCTATAAAAGACATTCAACTCTGGAACACATACATACCATTGGAAAAGACACTTCCATTTTGAGATTCCTTTCAACAGGAATGTAATCAAATATGTGTAAAATATTCATATCTGATGTTTCACAATAATCTAGACTGCAAATGTATGCAGATGGATGCATTCTGCCTGACTCCATTTGTCTGTATACATTTCTTTAAAAGGCAAAAGTAATGTGTGTTTGAGAATGCCATAGCTGGCATTTCTTTTGTGAATGGATAGGGCATAAAGAAAGTTTTTACATGCAAATCATGCTCATATTTGATCTTTATTGTAATCAGTGTGTTTTCATTTCAAAAACTAATTGGTTGCATTAGTGAGTTAGTTGTACACATTTACTGAACACATTTTTTAAATTAAAATGTATATGTAAAAGCAAATGATGTGATAATTTTCAAAATCAGATTTTCCCACACAGATGTCTTTGAACATCTTTTACAAGCTAATATATGTGAAATTGTCAATATATATTTTCAAATTATAAAGTGAGTATATACTTAAAACATAGAGCAATGATTTTTCATATTGTCTCCCAAAAATAAAACACTTAAATATAGTTCCTGTGGTTCCAAAAAGAGTACCTATTTTCTTTGTAAAAAGCAGTGGTACTTTGGTACAGAAATTGGATATTAAAAATAATAAAGATAATTTAGTATCCCAACGGAAAATGTACACATCATTGCAAAATATTAACAGTAATACACATTTAATTACAAACTACTTCAGTTTACACCCCCCTCTTGTAAATGTTATAATTTCAAACTGAATAAAGCACTCTGAAATAATTATTTGGGTGGGGCTTTTCTCTATGTCTTTCATTAAGGGATGTATAATTTGGGTCAAACTCATTTTTATGTTTCAGATTTGCACAAATTACTTTGGATATCACTAGAGTTAAAAATATGCCAACATTGAAACACGGAGTGAAAAATAATGCTACTGAATGTTTCATGATCAGCATTTCCAGTTCCCCTTGTGTATAAATACAAACTGCACTCTGTATCTGATAATGAACTATGAGTCTTACACACTTGAACAGTCTTGGCTTCTTCATGCTAATTTCTACCCTGTGTGAAATCTCATAAATGTCACATCTGCCACAGTTCCTTTCCCAGTCTAGCATATACTTTCAATGGAGCTAAAAGTTCCTTGTTATCAAATCAGAAAATATATGTGGAAGTTCTTTGAAAATTATAAATCCTTTAAATAAATCTACACAAAACCACTGCAGTCACCAAGAGAATCTTTTCCAAAGTAACTATCTTGGATCAAAAGGAAATTTCTAAAAGGAGAAGACAAAAAGGAAGACAGTCTTGCTTCACAAATAATTCTCACAAACAAGGTGAGACTGAGTCATTTTGGGAGTAAGAATGTCAGAATGCGTCACTAGCACCTGGAAGACTGAGCAACATTTATTTTCTTTTTTTCCAATTTCATTGAGGTATAATTCACAGATAAAACTGTCTGTATTTAAGGTACACGGTGTGATGATTTAATGTATTTGTATACTGTCAAATGATTACCATGATGAAGTTAATTATCATATCCATCACATCACACAGCGACTTTTTCTTTTCAATAAGAACACTTAAGAACTAGTTTTTTGGCAAATTTAAGCAGTGTAAGAAAATCTCAGTTATTATTAACTGTAGTCATTGTGTTTCACATTAGCTCCTCAGAACTCATTCATAACTGCAAGTTTGTACTTTTGAACAAACTCTGAATAAAGAGAAAAATCCAAGAAAAACAGATGGCTTAGTATTTATATATATGGGCAAGAAGTTTTGGGAATAAATACTAATAAACCTTGCTCAGTGAAGTCAGTCCTCTATAATTTTGCTTAAAAATAAAGCCAAGAGGGCCGGAGGGTTAGCTCAGTGGTTCTGGCACCTGCCTTGCAAGCGTAAGGACCTGAGTTCGATCCCCGGTTACCACATATAATGCTGGGCGTGGTGGCTCACGCCTGTAATCCCAGCACTCGGGAGGCAGAGATGGGAGGATTGCTGAGTTCGTGGCAGCTTGCCTGGGCTCCATAGCGAGCTCAGGGCCAGCCTGAACTACAAAGCGAAACCCTTGTCTCAAAAAGCAAAATAAATAAATAAATAAATAAAGCCAAGACTTGACAGAATCCTCAGAAGATACATCAGACTTTATTGAACTCTGAACTCATGAACTGAGTAGCCTCAATTTTTTCTTAAAGTAGGATAATCTTATTTGATTCACTCTCCCCTACTGCTAACCTTTCCTTTTCCTCCCACCAATTCCTTCCCTACCCCAATAAATAGAGATATTTAACAATCAGGAAGGAAAATGATCAGGCAATTAAAGCTTTTAGCTGTCATTAGGTGCTGAAGCAGTTTCTTCCTGTTATCTTACACTTCCTCCGTACATGAAATATCTGAAAACAATTATTGCAAGAGAGAACTTTAAGTAAAATCAGATATAAGCAACTAAAATCTCAAGAAGCTCTGAACCTTCATGAATAATTCTTGAATAGTGGTATGAATACTGCCTTGCTCAACTCAGACTCTTTCAAGTTGTTAGCCTCATGTTTTATTTAAACTCAACATAAATGTTAACGTGGTCCTCATCAGATTCCTTTTATCTAACTCTGAAGATTGATGTGTTGATGTTGTAATATGGAAGAGGGCCTTGGGGAGAGACTTTAAATGCCCATCCAGGTATTCTGTAAGGAGTTACAAATAAATTCCTTTTCTAAGAACTGAAGCTGTAATTTTTTTTCCTCAGTAAACTACATAGATATATACATCGGCTGATCAGTGTTAGTCTTCTATTGTCCAATTTGTAATCTAGATGTATTTAATGGACAGAAAACTGGTGAAACATCATTGTTTTAAGCTGTGTCTGAAAAGATTCTGCTGAGCAAGTGACTGATAAATTTTATGGAATGCAAACATTAATCAAAGAGAACATCATTAAAAATGTAAGAGTCCCCATTGAAAAAGAAAAGGAGTCCAACTATTGTCCTATTTTCATTATGACTTGTTACTATTATGATTATTTTATGATTTTACTACTCAGTAGTTCTCATGGGATATTTAAGTCTTTGAGTTACTTACAAATAAAGTCTTGAACCTCAAGTCATTTGTAAATCAATTAGGTAGCTTTTTGTTTGTTTGTTTTGTTTTTTGGTGTGTGTGTAAAGTGCTTTGAGCTATTGTATTCCATTTGGTAATTAGGGTCTCTGGCTACTCTAATGCACTGTCATTAGATTTGAACACTAGGGAGAAGACAATCCAAGGTACTTCCATGGGGGTCTCGAGTTGGAACGTGCCTAAAAAACATTATTCCATTAAAGTCACAAGTTACTTACTAGAAACCTGATAAGTAGTGTGGTGATAAGTTATGTGGTGTTTAAATAGAATATGAATATACAGGAAGGATTTACTTTTAGCAAGGGAGAATTCATTAATTGCCCTTAATGGA
Organism: Thryonomys swinderianus; assembly: GCA_004025085.1. NCBI lineage: Eukaryota > Metazoa > Chordata > Mammalia > Rodentia > Thryonomyidae > Thryonomys > Thryonomys swinderianus. The sequence continues at coordinate 3,677 of PVIC010025566.1, forward strand.
TAATTTCTTCAAAATTTCTCAGGTTTGGAATCTATGTCCTCCTATATATGTGTCTTGAATGTGGCACAACAGGACAAGGATTGTTCTTCTTGGAATACAGTTGGTAGGTTGTATATATCAGATGCTTGCTAAGTACATGAACAGGACCTAAAGTTAATCTCCTTATTTGGTAAACAGATGAGCCTGTAGAGCAGAGGCTGACAGTCTTAACATGTACCACACTGTATCTATGTAGGATAGGTTATTTAATAATTTTGTGCAAAAGAAACCCTTTGATCTATTAGCAGTTGTCATTCAGCGTTTGGTTTCAACTAATACATGCACTTCATCTGTGACCAAATACCGGATTCTCCGTATGGTATTCATTTGACTGAACTTTACAAGACTGCAGAAGGATTTAAATCCAATATGTCAAAACAAACCATCTGTCCGTGTATTTTGAAGCCAAGAAGACAGTGAATCCTTTGGCTTCCATCAATCTCTTCTTATGCTTTTTTACTATTAGAGAATAAAAGATTAATCCATCAATCTAATCAGCTGCATCCAATATATGACAATGGAAAGTCTCCGTATCATCATTACTAGTAAGTGCTGGCGTATGTTGCAAACTAATTTCAAATGCGAGTAAGGAATATCTAACTCAAGTGCAGGGCTCAATCATTTAATCTGTCCCCATATTCCTGCTGCTTTGTCACACAGCCCTCGTCTAAGATGGTCAAACCACTGGAAAGCATGTGACAGCAAAAGCCAGGTTGCAAAATTTGGACTTTTCTTTGAATATTTGCTTGCTTTTGAGTAATTTTGATCACAGCAATGAATAAAATGGGAGAATTAATTCTGGGAGACAGATCTTCTCCTCATTGAGGAGTTTGTACCAGTATATGACACAAGTTAATTCTCATTTTTACTCATATCCCTACCTATCCTATAAGCCTTACTCTTCCTAGTTTTACAATGTAAGCAATTCCCATGACCTCTCTGGACCATCATCTCCTTATCCTTGTAAATGAAGAGGGTAGACTAAGTTATGTCTAGTTTCCCTCCAGCTTTGAACTTCTGTATCTACAAAGCCATATCCTTTACATTTATAGAGGGACAAAGACATAAAAATAACAACAAAATAAAAGTGTGAAAATACACTTATGGATTGGCTCACCTTGTACTTTCTGAGTAGCACTTCCGTCGCGCTGTCTGGAATGTCATCATACTTCTCCCAGTATTGACATAAGCTAATTAGAAGAAAAATGCCATTCTGTGAGAAAGAGGCCTCTTCGTCTTGCATTTTGCCATATGACTTGTGAGCTCAAAGAAACATTTTGTGGGCATTTTTAATATGCTATTGTTTTAACCTACTGACCTTGTCTTGGGCACTTTATTTCTGTCTTCTGCTTCAATATTCATTAATAACACTGTAGCGAGAGGGAATATGAGTGGCATTAAGAAACTGAGCACTGCACACTGCACAAGCTATGAAGACGCTGCTGATGCTCACACATTGCAAGAGGGCAAAGATGTGTGATATTTTCATCCCAAGACTGGTTTCAAAGGATCATGAAAATATACTGGGACCTTTCATGTGAACAGCACATTTAAATACAAACTCATTTTTAAAAATAACAATAAAGGTAGAATTTACTTTCCTACCCCACGCTGGAATATCATTACGTGCCAAATACATTATTTGAGATGGGTATGAAGAACGACATAGTAAATGTTCTGACCATTGTAGCATATGCATAGATAATATATGGCTCATACAACTTTCATAACCCTCTCTGCTGATTCTCTTCTAATATCTCTCTAAAGACATTTGTGGTATCATTCTTCATTTATTTTGCATGCTGCTTTCACCCATTGTGGATAAACACGAATAAAAAAAAATTCTGGAGATAGGAACAGTTATCTTTGCTGACGCTTGGTGAGGTTTTAATAAAATATACATGACACCAGTGTCTGGATGTGCATCTGTGAGTCACAGTGCAGTGAAGAAATCCAGAGATAATTATCATCTTTTATAGTGATGGAAGAATTAGCACCTCAATAATATGCAAGGTAAAGTAGCATGGGCAGAATCTCCTATTCGCCCTTGAACCATTTCTTTTAAATTTAATTCCTTATTGGTGCATTTTACATACAGCTCACAATCACACTCAACATTGGGGAATTTGTTCCAGTATATGGCACAAGTCTCATTTTTACCCATATTCCTACCTATCCTACAATCTCCTACCCCCCCCCCCACGTATATGTGCTTTCTTTTACTTTTTCAATCAAATTTATTCTTTCCCCTGGGTCTCATTTTGAAGAGAGTAGGAATTCAGATGAAGGAAAAAGCACGAGGTTTGGTAAAAATGTTAGTGCAGAAAATCGTCAAGTTCTTTAGTGATTATTGCCTAGATGTCTTTCACTTTGAAATAGAAGGTTCCCTGAACAAAGTCTAGATTTGATGATTTAACAAAAGAATATCTCCCTGTCCCTTTACTCTTATGTATCAACTCTGTGTATACAGTGAAACTCTTCGTGCATCGCGGACAAAATTCCCCACATTTGCCTTAGTCTCTTTTCAGTTGCTGGAATAGAGGATCTATGCCTGACTACTTCATGAAGAGCAGCAGTTGACCCTCTCACAGTGTGGGGAGTCTGGGGCATCCCATCCTAAGGGCAGGCATTCAGTATGGGCCTTGATGTTACATCCCAACATGGCAGAAGGCAGAGGGCAAAAGATAGCAAAGCCTCTGCCCCCTCACAGCCAAGGGACAGAAGTGGGTGAGCTCTCCCACAAGCCTTTTTTTCTTTTTTTTCTTTTAATAAGAAATTCACTGCTGAAGGGGAGATCCTCACAGCTGTAACACCCCCCACAGGTCACCTTTCACCTTGCTGTTGTTTTGGGGACTAAGTCCCAACAAGATACTTGAAGGGAAGAGAAAACATTTAAATGATAGTAGTGTATGTGCCCCCTCGATTTCTCAAATTTGTAAAACTAAACCAAATGCTTGTGTATAATTTTTGACTTCAGAAAAACACAGGCCATTTTCAGTATAATTCAGTTCTAGTTTAGTGAAAGATGAATACATCTGAATCATTAACTCAAAGTCATACTTACAGCCCTTAGCAGCCTAGGAATAGCTGTAACTCTTTGGATTGGGAAAAGAAAGAATTGTATCATAAAACTCAGAGAAATATGTACTGGCATGTGTTAACATGGGGTTGATTTTTTGTGCTCAACATTTCTCCATATTTTTGTATTGATGTATTTGGTATATTGTTTTCTATATTACTAGTTGTGAAAATAACAGTTTGTTAAAAACAAGCTGATAGAATGAATTGCTGCTCTGTGCCAATACATTCATCATTGCTCCGTTTTGAAAAGTTGTCCCTGAAGATTTATGCTCTCCATTCATTCAGAAATACTTGGGGTGTCTTGAAACGTTCCAAGGAAGGCCTATGTCTGAACTAACACAAAGTTTTCTGGTATTTCTGAAACCCAGTCATTATGTGATCTTGTAGTATGGGTGAAGAATAGAGATCAGAGACTTTATAAAACTTGTTAGCAGAAGAGTTGTTATCTGTTACATGTCATGGCACGTGACCAGTAGCATTCATTTTGTTCACTTGGAGGATATCAGAGCCACATGCTGCATGTGTTCCCTTCTCTGGGTAACTCTACACCTTACCATCATCAGAAATGTTAGACACTTATTGGTTGAGATGTCATTTTATTTCTGCAACGATTTTAGACTATAATCTACTAATCTGGGTTAAACTTGCAGTTGTGGTAGATGGCACACCACTGAGCGACTGAGGTCATCCTTTAGACTTTGCCTGCTACCTAGTAATAGAAAGAGATTTTTATTTTGTTAATCAGCACATTAGTTGTACTATTAATGAAATTCCTTGATATTTTATTTCTAAGTGTATTATTGGGAATGCCACAAATGTGTCTTTCCATGTGAGAAATGTTTTGTTCTGTTATCTTTACTTAAGTGTTCTAACCACAACCCTCACCAGATCGGGTCATCTCTGGATGTTTAACCTATACATGAGCAGGTCCGAGCTGGACCGAATCATCATGAGTAATGGTTTCTACTTACTCTATTTTTAGCAGCCAGGTGAGAGCAACAGCTCTCTGATCTCTGATCTCTGAGCTCTAAAGTCTCTGGTCTCTGAGCTCTGAGTTGAACTAACTGAAGTGAAGACCGTGTTCTACCACTATACTTCTGTTACGGTGGGAAAATGTATGCTCTCCATTCATTTCATTCCTTCTTTGTAAAAGAGAGAATCAGCAATAACAGGTAGCATGTACTGTTTAGAGTTGCTAATACAGTAAAGTTATATATTTTACATTGGCACACATTAAATGCTGTGGAAGTTAATTGTTAATATGTTAATTATTATCCTTACTTACCCAGCACATTTTCTTTGCTTTTTAAGCTGTAAAATATTTTCTTAATCATTTTAATTTTAACTGTGTCTATTTATGAGTACAGAATGATAATTTAATACATTTGTGCAAGGTGCACTAATCCAAATATAGTAATTAACATTTCCAACTCACTATTTGGGGCCCTTGAGCTCTTCAAATTATTCGTTAAATATGTAAAAGGCTATTGTGAACTATTGTGTAAACTGTGCTATTGTGTAAATTTTCTAGATTCCCCAAAACCAATAGGAAGCCAACAAAATTTGAAAGTACAGAATCCCATCTCATCTTAGAGTGTTCTTTAAAACTACCTTGACACAGTATATATGGTATACTTTTGGAAGAAAAAGTATTGTTATACTTTATATCTAAAAAACCTCACAAACTCTCTTCTGTGTGGAAAGTGCTAGAACCATGGAGTTGCCGTTGTTGCCAGTGGACTCACTCTTTGACAAATCAGGGAATAGAATATGGTGTTAGGATAGGGTGCTGCTTGGAGGGGGGTAAATGAGAGAATGATCCAGAAGGTATGTCCTTGGCCCTGGCTTCTTTCCTCTTCATCTATTTCCTGGCTGCCATGGGGTGAGTAGCATTTTTCTGTCTCACCCTCTCACAGTAATGTTTCTGCTTTGGATCATCCGACCATGAGTGGGCTGAATTCCAAGCGAAATAATCCTCATCTCCTTTAGGTTGTGGTTACTGCTATCTTACCACAGTGATGGAAAAGCTGACTATAATAATGTAGGTAAAAACCAGGCTCTACTCTCTGTGCCCAGATTTTCTTGTACCTTCTGTGATGAGCTCACACACTGTGCTACAGTTTCTGTTCTCTACTGTACTTTATTTCTTCTCCTTGCAGAGGTGGGTCTACACTTTGCTGTCTATTCACAGTGGCAGGAAAGTCCCATGGAAAATACTGGACAAATATGCAGTTACTATAAATGATCAAGACTAGTATAATCAGAGTAGGAAAAACAAAAGTTGATAGCCTTCTCTGTGGTTCAATCTATTCTCTGTAGCAATATAATTGTGACTTAATTTTAGTCACATGACAGATGACAGCTAACACCCTGATTTCCTTTGTCATCTGCCACTGCAAAGGGGAGACAATTTCTGATTAAATTAGAGATGCCTCGAGAGAAAGGAATACACTCTCTTGTGAGGTCATTCTGAATAAAAGTTATTTATTGTAAATATCTGGGGAAGAAAAGAACTTCAGTTCTCCCAAAGGAATCTAATGACACAGATATGACTGACTTTGTAGGAATAAGATGTGCCAATTAGTTCCCTTCTCTTTTCTGCATGCTCTCATTCTAATATCTGAAATCTGATTTCCCCTTCAGTCATAGTAATAGGCATTGTGCTAATACTTTCAATATATAACTAACATATTTTTCTCAAAATCAAAGTGGAGGGCTGGAGGGTTAGCTCAGTGGTTCCAGCGCCTGCCTTGCAAGCGCAAGGTCCTGAGTTTGATCCCCAGTAACCACATATAATTCTGGGCATGGAGACACGTCCACCAACAATCAACACCGCATACCACAATGCCGGACATGGTGGCTCACACCTGTCATCCCAGCACTCGGGAGGCAGAGACAGGAGGATTGCTGAGTTCGCGGCGGCTTGCCTGGGCACCATAGTGAGCTCAGGGCCAGCCTGAACTACAAGGCGGGATCCTATCTCAAAAGCAAAAAAAAAAAAAAAAAAAAAAAAAAAAAAAAAAAAAAAAAAAAAATCAAAGTGGAAAAACAGGCAAAATTGTTATGATGTGTTTTTCATGCTATAGAAAGTGATAGAGTGACAGAACAAATTACTTGAGATACTGTAACCTGGGCAAATACAGCCAGGCACTCTGACTCCACAGCTAATGGTTACACACCCTATACTACAGTGTCTACTGGTGTAAGCATAATGTCATGAATGACTTTGAGCCGGATTTTCTGCTCATCAGAAACAAACTGACCAGTGATATTATATGGAATTGGCACTGTGTTCCACTGTTCTAGTGCTTCTGATCTTAAAGCACATAAAACCTGATGAAATTGCAGGGACCATGACCTTCCCTTGGTTCAGCCAACCATGGACAAGGGCAGTGTTTCCCAAAGAAGGCTTAGGTCTCCTCCACTACAGAGAGAAGAAATTTCTGAGAAAATAACAAAAATAATGAAAAAATTATAATAATTTTAAGTTGATTCCTTACCTGTGTGTCACATTTTTATTTTAATTCCACTAGTATTATAGAGGTAAATAACTCTCTTTTTACTGCAGTGAAGTCTAGCCTTGAAGTCTACTTTTAAATGAATTAGCAGTAGCCAACTGGTGAGAGCAAAGATCCTCACTTTGTTGACTATGTTGTTACTACATATTTATTTTTACTTCAAATCTTTGATGTGGTTGTAAGTGGGAGAAGAATGTTTGGAATGGTAAGATGTCACACATCTTTAAGAATATACTTTGTTGGATTTTTATTTTTTTTTCTTGTATTTCTGTAGTTTAACCTATAACAGGACCATTACTTTAAGAAACAAAGTATATGGGGTATTAACAAAACTTGATCTAAATCAAAATTTTCTAGTCCAAGAGTCAGTAAACTTATTTTGGAGAAACGAAGTTTTTGGTAGGAAATGCAGATCACTTTCTTGAGAATCAATGTATAGCATCCTTCTTTTTTTTTTTTGTATAATTGAAACACTGAATCTGGTTGTTTATTCTACTAGTCAGATTTTAAAAAGGTGACACATTTTGAATTTATACAGATTCAGGTGAAGACAGCAACACCCAGTCACTTTGAATCACATGCCACATTTAGGTCAGCCATTTTGTATTTATACCCTAGTAGATTCAAGCTGCTATAGTAAAACCACACAGATCTGATGGCTTATGAGTAAAACAGATTTATTTCTCATGTTTCATGAGGCCAAGAAGTCCAAATCAAGGCTGAGAAGATTTGACTTCAGGTGGGAGCCTGAACTCTTATTCATAAGTGATGCTTTTTTTTTTCCTTGATTTATGTAGAAGAAAGAAGTGACAGATTACCTTCAGCCTATTTTATCAGGGCACTAACACTATTCATGAGAGCAAAGGTCTCCCTACTTCCCCAAAGTGTGCAGGTCCTGATACTATTACTTTAGGTTTGGAATCTTTACATATAATTTTCTGGAGAGAAGGCACAAATACTCTGAACACAGCATAACTTCATCCTTTGATTTGTTCATAAGACTAAATTTTTCTAGAGTTAGAATACAATCAGAGTTGGAAGAATAAAACAGTGACTCACTGTTCTAGTATAACCTGGAATCAAATGAGTTGAGGAAAGATTTCACTGATATCCAGGGTGACAAAAATACAAAGCTCAATTGCAGTGACTATAACTTCTCTCTTGAATGTGGTTGAATTGTTTAGAAGGGTATTGTAGGTTTTGTTTTACAAAGAAGGGAAAGAACAAATGAGAGCTTGGAACAGATATACCAGATAGTGGATGCAGTATAAGCAACAGCATTTCCCTTTGCATCTGTGAGATGTTTATCTATCTATCTATCTATCTATCTATCTATCTATCTATCTATCTATCTATCTATCTATCTATTTATTTATTTTTGCACTATCAGGGATCAAACTCCGGCCCTCGTGTGTCCAAGGCTGGCGCGGTACCACTTGAGCTAAATCCCCAGCCCTTTGAGATTTTGGGTTTTAATATGAAATTTTGAGTGATTCTAAATGTTTCTAATTAAGACTTTCCCTAAATCCTTTAAAACAGGTGATTAAAGATAAAGGTGTCTATCTTGCTGACCATATAAAAAGATGGTCTAATATTCCCAATTGTTAAAAACAGTGCCTGTGACTCGATGTCCTTTGAAAGTGCTAGCCCAGTTCTCTGAGGCCCTTTAGAGACAAAAGACCGAAGGTACGCCTTAGGCTAGAGTTGTACCTTCATTCCTCATAATCTACTCAGTACGCAGTACACCCGTCCTCTGACCCTCACTCTGTCATTGATTAGATCGATCACCACAGATTTTCCTCTGAGTAAACCCCAGTGCTAAACATCAGCTCATCTCTCTTGAATGCACCAACACCAGACCCTTTTAATAAGATCATTTTTATGAAGTGCTTTCTTATTTGGTTTCTGAAGGTCATTTATGTCTTGATTCTTGTACATCCTTGGTGATTGCTTTTTATTCCTTTACTGGCTCCATTTACCCCAATATTCACGTCTAAGTGGTGACACGAACTAAAGGTCGATCATGGTCTCTGTCTTCTGTAGATGTATTCTGATGCAGATCCTTGCTGTAAATGTGAACTGCATCTTGATGGTGTTCAACTGTATGTTTACACTCTTAACTTCTCATGTTATCTGCAGACTGATTTTCCCAGCAATTGACCCTGTCTCTGCTTTGGTATCTAGTTATTACCCCTCATTTATGAGATTTCAAGCAAAACTCTTTATTTCTTACCTACTGAAGGGAGCCTACCCCCAGTGAGCTCATCTCTAGTAATCTTGCTGATCTTCTTACAGTTATGAGAACAAATACCTGATATCATCCCAGTTTATACCCTTGTCTTAATCTTCATGTTCAAGAATCGTGACTTTTTTGCTTTTCTGTTTTTTAACTCACAAAATGTAGTGTGAGTCTAATCCCTGGACAAATACATATAACTAACAAGAAGTCAGCTTTTTCTATCTGTGAGATCACTTAAGGTTTCTGCTAACTACTATCTTGTCCCCAACTCTGTATTTGTTTTCGTTTTAGTCTTTTGTGCATAGCAGTAGGTTAGAGGTCTCTTTTAAATCATAAGTAAGATAAGAAAGATTGTCATTCAAAAATATTTTTGATACCTGCAAGGAGTCCCATCTCACAGCAAAACACAGACCCTCAACCTGCCTCACACCCTCACCTATGAAGCTAGCTTTTCATTCTTCCCAGATTTGTCCCTTATCAGACTGGTCTTGATCACAGCTCTCCATTATTCTGGATACTCAGTGCTGGCACAGTCTTGATAGACTGTTCATTAGAATAACTCTGGTGCTGTGTTGACGTGGTCCCTGTTTTCATTTATCACACTCAGGTGTCGCACAGCAGCAACAACTCAGCCACGCCCTTCACAGAAGGCGCCATATCCCAGCCACTAGTTTCACACCTAGATTCACTTCCATTCATAGGCTCTCAGCAACAAGACGACTATCACTGCCTAACGCTTTCTGAAGTGTACGTGGCAACTGCACCATATCTCCATAAGGAAAGGTGCTTTATTTGTTGGTTAACTATCTGAACACTTCCATCACATCCTAATCAACATAGGAGTTCAGTAAATATCTTCTTTGTGGATTGTGATGTATGAAATGAGTACTTGTCAACCATGATATAAAGTTCAGAGAAGTGCTGATAATACTCTAAGATGAAGTGGCTCTACAGATCACCCTGATTTTGCCTGATAAAACATCTCTTAAGCTAAATGTTATCTAAATCATGGGAAGGAATAGTTCTGGAGATCTGGAGAAATGTTCTCAAATATTTTAGAAAGCTGTCTAGAAAACACACATAAAATAAATGTTCATAGTTGGCTCCTACATATGTAAGACATTTCGTTGATCAGAGTATCAAATTACCTCTTTACATGTTACAATTAGTTGGAACATGAATACAGTATTCATATTTACACATGCTTTTAGCCTTGCTGTTTACCAAGGTTCACATAAACTCATACAAAAGGCCATTCTAGATTCACGGGAACTATATCACTGTAAATATATTCATGAATTTAAAAGAGAAATCCACATATCCGCAACTGACTGTATATCTATTTGCATTAGTTAAAGTATTTATTAGCCTCACAATTCAATTACATTAACTGAATAACAGAGTATTATCAAGATTTAGAACTCAAACCTAATGATCTTCCAGTTACAAACATTGCTACTACTTAAGCCAAAGAAGCGGTTGATATCAGATATTAACTTGGCATAAAATAAGGTGCATTAAGTGATGAAATCATCCATATTCAGAAAGAAAATATTGTTCCAATTAATGAAATTATGTGACAGGCACTTTAATGTCTTCAAAAAGACATTAAAAAGAAAATGCATATTATTAATGGATATAGAAACGGAACATCTTAAACGCAATTACTGTTTTAAAATGCTTGAAGGAGTCCAGGCATGTAAAGTAAGAGCAGATGATTATTAGTGTTGTCATCTCCATGGCACAAAGTTGGTGGCAGGAGCCTCACGCACGGCCTGCGGCTGCAGTCGCGGGGCACCGTCTCCACGGACAGCGGATCCCAGACCACTCCGCAGTCTGTGGCCGCTCGCACTGGCCTGCGCCTCAGGAAAGACAAGTGTAATGTACAGGGCTCGGAGCAGCTACGTGATAACCACCACGCAGATTCCTGCAGCATAAATTTTACTAACAGATTTAGGAGAAACCAATGTTTTATTATTTTATACTTAAACTAACATAGTTGCATTATGAGTAGAACATAAAATTTACATGAATTTTTCAGAGTCATCCAAAGACTTAAAAGAAATTCTGCTTTTCTAGTTGCTTGAGAGCCTCTGGAGGTTCTCGTTTCCTCCCCTTTGCTGTTAGAATAATTCAGCGAGAAAGTCTGTGAAGCACTGTCTCTTCGTCTCTTTGATAGTCTGCATTAAATAAAGATGAATTGCTGTCAAGATGGCAGCTATGGTCTACAGACATTTGCTTGTTCCTCTGTCCATGGGGCCAGGTGCAGCCCAGATTCTGGTTGTAAAAACTAGATATTAAGGAACTCTCCCCTTTTCATCCTCTTCCTCCCTCTCTCTGGCTTTGAGTTTACCCTTTTCTCCTACTTTCTATTTTTCTGTCTTCTTCTTTCATTTTTCCCCTTTTTCTTCCCTGTTTTCTTATTCTTGCTTTTCTTTCTTCTGTGCTCCTTCAAGTATTTAGTGTTCAATTTATATAGTTATAAAGATTGAATATAAAATTTAAAAGATGAGGAAAATTCTCTCTTAAACTCTGAGGTAGAAAGTTGGGAAATAGTGAGAATTAAGTTTTGTCAGGTAGTGATACAAACCTTCCATGTTGATTTTGATCATAAGGTGTATATAAAATGTACCAATAAAATCAATTAAAAAATAAAAAGTTAAAGAAATAGAAATATCTATACTTGTTTAGTACTAAGCTACTAGGGTCTCCCTATAATATCAAGTACATGTAAGACAATATATATATATATATGTGTGTGTGTGTGTGTGTGTGTGTGTATGTATATATATATGTATAAAATATATATATATACACAAATGAAGTATAAGTACATATAGTAAAATAAGTAGGTATATAAAGTAATAACAAGTGAATGTTATTATAACTCATAGTTTGATCTTATTACTTGAGGCTGGAGTCCATTGAACAGGGAGGAAAATTAAAGAATTTAAGTCAGAACAACTCAAAGGATATGTTGCTGCTTCAGGAGAATAAATACAACATTGATTGGATATCTGCCAAGAATAAAAGAAAAGAAAGGAAAGTACTTTTAATGACATTAAAGTACAAAATAGCATTGTGTTTTCAGCAAGTGATGAAAATGCATTTCAATGCAGTTAGTTAAAGGAGGAGGACTTGAGAATAAACATGTTAGTTGGTACTAATAATGGAAAATGTTCTGCCAAAGGGAACCAAATATGGGAACTTTGTATAACATAGTATGCATATTTAGCCTCCTTTGCAAATATTCCTATCCTTGTTAATTACTCCAACATGTTTTTCCATGATTCAACATGATTCTTTTACTTCCACTTGCCTTCTTCACTCACTTATATTCCTAGTAATTGTAAAGGAAGATTCAGAATGAAATTTTACAAGGTCTCTACACCTCAAGTGAGAGTGTAGGACTGCTGGGCATCTTTTTTGAGAAGGGTAATTTATGGATCCGGTGGTTATCCATCTGCTTAAGACTCAATTCTACCATGCTTTTTCCATCAGGAGTATAAATAGAGTATTGTCAGATATTTTTATTTTGTTAAAGGGACAGGACACCTATCCCCAAACACAAAATATATCATCTTATTGCCCAACATGTTAGACCACAAGCAAGATACCTTAAACACTTAGCATCTTACAATTCTATAGGTCACAAATCCAATAGGGTTCTCATTGACACTGAAACAAGGCCTCCATAGGATTGTGTTTCCTTTTACATTCTAGAAGCTATTACGCAAGAAGGCATTTTCTGTGTCTAGAGGCTGCCCACATCCCTTGGCTCATAGTTTCCTTTCTTTATTTGCTAAGCCAGCAACATGGGATGTTTATAACAACCTCTTTAGTTGTTATAGTGTATACTACATGTCTGCCCAAAGCCTAGTAGACTCATTCGTAGGGATTTTCAGAGCTTGCTGGATCAAGGGCTTGTGATACTATGGTTAAGGGTATGTGGTGCTAAATTAGTTTGCTAATTGGAGTTAAGATGGTTCTGGATGGCATTAGACAAATGGCTAGTAAACTGGACATGATAAAAGGAAAGGCAGGCCTGCTGCCTTCTGCTTGCAATGCCATGGAGTGTGCTTTTTCCTTGTGATGTTCCTCTCTTGTGCCACCTCGTTTTGGAGCCAGCTGACTGTGAACTGAAACATCTACAAACTGTGAGCCTGATATAAACTTTTCTCTTTTAACTTTGGACATTTGGTATTTTATCCCAGCAGTGAGAAAAGTAACAAAGACAACGGTATGATCAGATGATCTTCTGACTACAGCTGGGAGAAGTTCTGCCCTTTCAAGGATGAAACTAGATAGGCCCGTGCTGTTCATTCAGAAAACTCTTTCTGTCTTAGATTCTTAAACTAAACCACAGGTGCAAAGGGTTTTTGTTTTTTTCCTCCAAGGCAAGGTAATATAAGCACAGGTACCTGAGACCAGGACTTGAACATCTGGGAATGGAAAGGAATTTGTTTACTGCATAAATATGTGTTTGCATGCATGATTTATCATTATCTAACTCAATAGCAAGAAGTTCCCAGGAACAGACAAATCAAAGGAAATTTCAGAGATGCATGTAGTCAGTTTGATGATAGAATAAAAGTTCTACAGCTCCAAATCCCACTAACAGAAATCTAATTACCAATTATTCACAGGTAAGACATTTCACAAATATGTAGCAACTGAAATGTGAGAGTGATACAAACTTTGGGCCAGAGAACTCAGAAAACGCACATGTAAAATATAAGAGGCACACATTCTCTTATACATCATACCCCTGGCTCTAAAGTAAGACATTATCACACAGAGAAGGTTCTCCTGAGCCCATGAGAATAGAAAGGTGGGGGTGAATATTGAGGTCTCCTACCATTCTGAAACTTTTTTTAGAAGCCAATTCCTGACTTTTCCCCATGAAGAACAATGGTGCCATTGGACAGAGTAGACCACATGGGGTCAGTTAGAAACACAGCGTAAGGACAAGGCTCACAACAACCAGTCCAAGGTCTTGGCAGCGCCCTGCATTTCAGACAATCACGGACCCCAACTCCATTGCTTTTCAAGGACCAAGGGGTCCTCAGCTGTCTTTCTCACTCAGAGTCAGGGCTTTTTATTGAGCATTTACCAGGCAGGAAGACAGAGAGATTTGCAAGTACTGTGCCAAACCCCAGGGGCCACAGTATTCTGTTTAACCTTTGTGCAGGCAGAGAAGTAGGTACAGGTTTTTGTTTACCTGTGGATGGGGGCATCTCATGCTACTCAAATAGGGTGACCAAGGGGAAACTCCACCAAGCCTCTGCACATAATCCCAGAAGCAAGCCTATACCCATGCCTTATGGTTTGTGTTCAGATGCCCCCCAAAGCCCCATGTAGATGAGGTAGGGCTTTCTTTTTCAGAGGTACTTGAATGCATGTTGCTGGTGTAAAGGGTATATGATTACTAAACCTCTACATGTGAATGAGTGATTAATTTGGCACTGCCCTAATCCCAGTAGTCTGAATAAAATAAAAGGGCCAGAAAGATACTACTAATCTCTCTCTTTCTCTCTCCCTACTCCGCCCCCCCCCCATTATGGACTTAAACCTAACTCTTCGAACTTTAAGCCAATTGTCTCAGGGATAAGAGAAAAGTAACCAACACACCATGTATGCCTTGGCTCTGCCTATCCTAAGGGACTGAACAGTGAATTCTGAGACCTCACTCAACATCAGAGAGTAGCATATGGACTTGCCTAATTATGGATTTTAAATAAAGCTGTGTCAGTCAGCTAGGGAAGTCACTCTGCAGCCCTGACTGCTCAGGGGCATCACAGAGGTTATCAAGCAGCTCTGCTTGACTATGGAATTTAGCCAGTTGTCTTACCAGACTGCAGAATATATCAAGAAATTTCACAAGACCACAGAGCACAGACAACATCCCCAAACCAAGTAGAAAGTTAACCAATTAGGGCCAGAGGGTTAGCTCAGCGGTTCCGGCGCCTGCCTCGCAAGCGCAAGGTCCTGAGTTCGATCCCCGGTCACCACATAGAATGCTGGGCATGGAGACAGGTCCACCAACAATCAACACCACATACCACAATGCTGGACGTGGTGGCTCACGCCTGTCATCCCAGCACTTGGGAGGCAGAGACAGGAGGATTGCTGAGTTCGCGGCGGCTTGCCTGAAAAAAGTTAACCGATTAGATCTACCTGTACACAATGACTACAAAATG
Organism: Thryonomys swinderianus; assembly: GCA_004025085.1. NCBI lineage: Eukaryota > Metazoa > Chordata > Mammalia > Rodentia > Thryonomyidae > Thryonomys > Thryonomys swinderianus. Next base: position 18,754 of record PVIC010025566.1, read on the forward strand.
GCCCATTCAGAATCTCAGCTGGACTAAATAAGGGAGATTTATCAGTATAAGAGGCAAAACAAAACAAAACAGCTCCAAAAGGCAGAAAAGTTACACAGCCACCAATGTGAGGGCATATTCATGATAGGCAGCCAGGAAAATATGATGCAACTGAAAGAAATTTATAAGTCTATAGTAATGGATCCTGGACAAGTAAAGATCTATGAAATTATGGACATCAGAATAATTCTCTTACAGAAATACCGGGATGTACATAAATGAAATGCAAAAGAAAAATAAAGAAAAGTAAATGAAAATGGAAAACATTTAATCAACAAAATGAAAAGTTAGAGAAACAGAAATAAAATAGTAAATTTAGTGAATGAACTGAAAAAAATAAAGAGCTCCACTAGTTGATCTGATCAAGCAGAAGAAAGAATCAGCTCAAAGACAAGATACCTGAAATATTGAGCCAGAGGAGTAAAAAGTTTTAAAGAATGAAAACAAGAAAGTTTACAGAACACAGAATTTCATAAAAATCTAATCTATGCACAATAGCAATTCTAGAAGAAAGATGTAGAAAATATTGAAAAGCATAGAGAAAGAAATAATGCCTGACAATTCCCAGAATCAAGAAGAAGATGGCAAAAATCCAGGCACGGGGATCTCAGAAGTCTCTGAATCAAATTCAAACCATTGAGAAGTCTGGGGGAAAAAGCCCTCCATGGATAGGTTTTCCAATAGAAATCCATAGTACAGGACAGAAGGGCATCACATGTTCAAAGTGCTTAAGGAAATAATTCTCAACAAAAAGTATATTATCTCAAAAAGCTCTCCTTCAGAAACAAGAAAGAAATAAAAAAAGCATTCCATATGATAGAATTTGTGAAATAGAAAATATTCAAAGGGACTTTGGTAGGGGAAAGCAATGAGGGGAAAAATAAATATGATTAGGAAAGAACATGTATATAGGGGTGGAGAGGTGTGGGGTGGGTAGGGATATGGGTAAAATGAGAATTAAGTCGTGTCATATACTGGTACAAATTCCCCAGTGTTGAATGTGATTGTGAGATATATATAAAATGTGCCTATAAATAATTCAATTAAAAAAAAGCAAATGAAGTTTATAACCATGAGACTTACCTCCAAAGTATTGATAAAGAGAGAGTTTTGAAGCTAGAAAATGTGCCAATTCATTAGAAAATATATACAAAAGTTGAAAAGACTAAATGGTATAAGTAATTCACAGCCTTAATCAGAATAGCCTACACCATGGCTGTCTGTGGTTTGGCTCACCTGGGACACATTAAATGAAGAGGAATTGGCCTGGGCCACATATGAGATGCAGAATATAGATCATGTATGTAATAGTGAAACTGTCTTTAAAAATACTTCCATGTAATATTAAAATGAAATAATACAGCCTGTTAATAATTAAGAAGACCTACTTGTCTGCTTAATAGTTAAGTGTGTACCTCCACAGGCACATACGCTGGCAGACATGTGGAAACACTATTATTGGTAATTGCTACAGTTCACGTGCCAAGTCCCAGAGGCACAGGAAGGTCTGGGGCGTGTTAGTTCTGGCTGATTGCCAGTGTGTGGGACAAAGGAGGCAAAGAGAGCAACGTGTGGCACCTTGTCCTGCCCTGAGTTAGACTGTCACTTCTGCAGCTCGCACTTGAGCGTCACTCAACTGAGCCATAAAAGCTCAGATAAAATTTACATAAGAATGGGAAAGTTGATGATTTTATGGGGTCCCATTCTAGCTGTCCATGGCCATGTGTGGCCCATGGGCTGTGGGTTGGACAAGCTTACTTTAAATTATAAAAATCGTACATAAAGAAATTTCATCACAACTCAGGGATAAAAGATAAAGTATTTTTAATCAACCATAACTTCAATAAATTATTAAAGGATATAGTTACAAAAATACATATAACTACAAATAATACATGGGTATTATTTAAATACAAATAATACAAATAAATACATATAACTACAAAAAATACATATAACTACAAATAACTATGAACCCATAGTTACAAAAAATATATATATATATATATATCTCCAAGTAAGATTAAGTCATTATCAGCTTACAACAGCTATAACAATATTACAAGAATAGTTTTATAAAAATCTTTCTAATTTATCATTCTTTATAGCTGAATAATATTCCATTTCTAAAAAATTCACATCATTATCCAATCTCCAATTGTTGGACATTTGAGCTGTTTCTAAGATTTAACTATCACAAACTGAGCTGCCATGAACATGGGTGCACATATGTCACCGTGGTGTGATGCTTTTAATTCTTTTACGAATATACCCAGCAGGAAACAATAAGGTCAAATGGAACACCTAGTTTTAGCTTTTGGTGGAAGCGCCACATTGATTTCTATAATAGTTGCACCAATCTACGTTCCCACCTAATGGAGAAGGGTTGCTTTCTCCCTGAACCCTGCCAGCATTTGTTGTGGGTTGATTTTGTGGTAGCAGCCATTGTTTATTTTATTTACTTACATCCATCTAGAAAAAGGTTTAACAATTTTGCTTCAAGACTGAAGTCTTGTTTTGTTTAATTTTTGTATTAATTTTTTAATGTCTAATTGAGATTCCTCATAAAACTAGGATTAGAGGGCTGGAGATTTAGCTCAGTGGTTCCAGCACCTGCCGAGCAGAGGGAAGGTCCTGACTTTGATTCTGTGTAACCACATACAACAATACCAGGCATGGTGACTCACACCCACCCGCAATCAGTACCACATACCACAATGCTGGGCATGGTGGCTCACATCTGTAATCCCAGCATTTGGGAGGCAGAGGCAGGAGGATTGCTGAGTTTGAGGCTTGCCTGGGCTACATAGTGAGCTCAGGGCCAGCCTGAACTACAAAGTGAGACCCTGTCTCAAAAAAAAAAGAAAAAGATTAGATGTTTGTTTCACCCTGCTATTCCCCTTCTAGGTATATACATGAAATAATCAAAAGATTCATATCACAGTGACATATGTGCATTCACATTTATAGCAGCTCGGTTTGTGATAGTTAAATCTTGGAAAGAGCACAAATGCCCAACCACTGGAGATTGGATAAAGAAGATATGGGTTTTTCTAAAAATATAAAATAGAGTATTACTCTGCCTTAAAGAATAATAAATTTGTCATTTATAGTCAAATGGATATACCTTGACTACATACTCATAAGTGAAATAAATATGTCACAGATGTGTAAATACTATATCTTTTCTCTGATATGAGGAACTGAATATGTAAATGAGTTCTACAATGTATGAGTGATATTGTGAAATAGCAAATATTCAAAGGGAAAAGCGGGATACAGGTAAGTAAAGAAAGGAAAGAAAAATTTGATGGTTAAAATAAGGAAGCAAAACTTATGTATATAGGGGGCAGGGAATTGTAGGGTGGGCAGAGGAATAGGAAAAATGAGAATTAAATTGTGTCATATGCTGGTATAAATTCTCAGTGTTGAATGTAATCATGATGTGTATATAAAATATACCAATAAAATCTATTTAAAAATAAGCAACAAAAGTGAGAGATCACAACAGATACCACATAATTAGAAAGGATCATAAGAAATTTTATGAAGAACTATAGAATAACATAATGGGTATTTAATAGAAGTAGGTAGGTTGCTACACAATACTACCTTTTATGGCTGAATCATGAATTACTAGAAAGTCTGAATAAAAAATACCAATAAAAGATATTGAATCTGAACTGAAATACCTCAAAAAATGCTAGCACATGCAATTCAACAACAGTGTGGAAAAATCAGTCATTGTGATCAAACATATTTATCCTTGAATGCAATGAACACTATGAAAAATCCACACACTGAATACCATGCAGGATGGATTCAGAATTCACATATAAAAGAATGGAGTGTACTTGTTGTTCTCACATTCTGGGAAGCTGAGACAAGAGCATTGCAAATTTGAGACCAGCCTGATCAACTTAGCAACTTATCAAGACCCTGTTTCAAAATAAAATATTAGGGCCAAGGATGTAGCTCAGTGGCAATGTACCTGCTTGGCAAGTGTAAGGTCCTGAATTTGATCCCTGGCACCAAAACATAAAATAAAATAAAATAAAATAAAATAAAATAAAATAAAATAAGATAAGATAAGATAAGATAAGATAAGATAAGATAAGATAAAATAAAATAAAATAAAATAAAATAAAATAAAATAAAATAGTAAAATAAAATAAAATAAAATAAAATAAAATAAAAAAAATAAAATGTCAATAGGGGGCTAGGCATGTATCTCAGCATGAAGTCCTTCAGTTCAAGGTCCACTAATGAAAAACAATGACAGAAAGATATCCCATGTTCATAGATTAGAAAAAAATTATATTATTAAAATGCTAGTACTTCCAAAAGTGGCCTATCTTATATTCATAAGATAGCAATTATATTTTTTACTGGAACAGAAAAATAATTCTTACTAAATTCATATTAAACACAGGTCTTATATAATCAAAATAATTTTGGAGAAAACAAACAAAAAACAAAACTAGAAGCATTGAATTCCTGGATTTAAAAATATATCAGGAAGTTATTATATTAAAAACAACCTACTTCTGGCAAAAAAATATCTAGAACAACCCATGAAACAGGATAGAAAGGCCAGAAATAAACCCATGCACTAAAGTAAAACTGATTTTTGGCAAAGATATCAGTAACACACAATGGGGAAGGAATAGGTTGTTAAATAATAAATAGTGCTGAAAGAAATGGAAATCCACAGACAAAAAAAATAAATTTGTATTATTGTTTCTCACTATATATAAATTCAGCTCAACATTGATTCAAAACATAAATTTACACCCCCAAAATCAAACAAATAGAAGTGAACACGGAGAAAAATCTTCACAATATCAACCCAGCTAATGATTCTGTGAAAACATAGGTGATGAAGGAATGAAAAAGAGCAGAGAGAAATGAAACAATTCCTACAGGGATTACATCAAATTTGAGAGTTTCTGTAGAGCAGAGAACAAAATAACTGACAAAGTAAAGAGAGACCACAGAGTGGGAGAAAATATATTCAAACTATACATCTAATAAAAAGTTAACATTAAAAATGTGTACAAAGTACAAAGGATTCCACAGCAAGAAAATGAATAGGTGAATTAAAAATGAAACTTGACCTGAAAAGATATTTCTTAAAAGAAGATAATTTGTTTACAGATTTATGAAATATATACTCAGCCACATTCATCATTAGGAAAGTGCAAATTATAGCCACAGTAAGATTTCACTGCCAGCCAGGCGTGGTGGCTCAGGCCTATAATCCCAGCACTCAGGAGGCAGAGGCAGGAGGATTGCTGAGTTTGAGGCTTGCCTGGGCTACATAGTGAGTGCAGAGCTAGCCTGGACTACAAAGTGATACCCTGTCTCAAAAAAAAAAAAAAAAAAAAAAAAAAAGATTTCACTGCCATACCATAACTATTATCAAAACGATCGACTGTAAGGAGTGTTGTTGAAGATGTAGATGAAAAAAGACACCTGAATATTGCTGCAGCTACTATGAACATTCTCCCAAATCCTAAAAAACAGGTCTGCCATATGACTAGACAATGCCACTTCCTATTATGCATCTAGAAGTTCTGAAGTTAATCTTAGAGAGTGTATTTGCACTCTTCTGTCCATTGTAGAGGCATTCCCAATAATCAAGGTATACGATCCACCTGTTTATCATGGATGAATAGTACAGAAAATGTGGTTTTTCACTTGGAAACACATTATTTGCTTAAAACCTGTGTACGCATATCCTTGTGTGTATTATTCATAACATTCAGAAAGTGGGAAAACACAAATGTTTACTTCATAAGTAAGTAAATAAAACAGGATACAACATATCCTAAAGCACCTTCTTTAGGATTCAGTAGAATGAGAAAATTGTGGATTTAGGATGATTAACAATTGTTCAGTAGAAGAATGAAAATAAAATGTACCAATATAACAATAAATGCATATTTTAGGAGATAAAAAGGAAATGGGGCGTACACACATAAAATACTGTCTAAATTCTTGACAAGAAATAATTCAAATAACATGGGCCTCTCTGTAGGACATTCTACTAAATGAGATAAGCCAGTCACAGAAAGAGAAATACTGCATGATCACAATTATGCTTGAAATTTTTTAAAAGTGATGGAAGCAAAAGAGGAACTGTAGCAACTGGAGGCGCATAGGGTGTAGGAGGCAGGAAAGGAGAGCTGCTCGGTTGCAGGTTCACTTGAAAAGAAGGATTGACTTTTGAGATCCAGTGCAGAGTAAAGTGACTAGAACCAGTAGTAAGACCCATCGCATGCTTCAAAATAACTAAAACTGTAGATTTAAGAAGAAAATCTTGCAATAAGAAAATAATGGTGGGCCGGAGATTTAGCTCAGTGGTTCCAGCGCCTGCCTCACAA
>PVIC010025567.1:0-25163 GCA_004025085.1 Thryonomys swinderianus
AAAAAAATCATCAAAGGATTTCAATAGAGGTTCCTCCAAACAAATGGCTAATAAGACATAAGAAGGTATTTCTTAGTCATTAAGGAAGTTCAAATCAAAACCACAATGAGGTATACTCTACACCTACTAAGATAGCTATGATCTAAATATTAGAAAGGGTATAGAGAAACTGGAACTCTCATGTATTGCTTGTGAAAATGTAAACTGTTGCAGGCAATTCAGAAAACAGGCCTGACACCCCAGAGAAAGTCCATCAATTGATGAGTGGTAAATAAAATGTGGTATACTACCCTATAATGGACTATTATGCAGCCTTAAAAAGCAACTCAGTACTGACACATGATACAAAAATGAACATTAAATATATTATGCTAAGAAAAAATGCAGACACAAAAAGCCACAAAACATTTCATGAGTCCATTTGCATGGAATGTCCAGAATAGAGAAATCCACACAGAAAGTAAGTAGATCTGTGATTGCTGGAGACTGAATGAGGGTTGCTAATGGATGTGGTATTTCTTGTTGGAGTATTACTAAAATTAGATAACTTTGATTGTGGTGAGTATATTTAAAACCAGTGAAATACAAAGAGATGAATTTTAGGATATATGCATTATATCCCATTTTTTAGTAAAATTCAAATAAATCATAAGTAGATTTTAAATGTATGCAAATCTGAGTAAAACTCAAGCCATTCCATTAAAAACATATCTCTAAACACAAATAAATACATAAACTGGTGAGCTCAGGGCCAGCCTGAACTACAAAGCGAGACCCTGTCTCCAAAAAGCAAAAAAAAAAAAAAAAAAAAATACATAAACTGACAAGTTGAAAACAAGATCTCAAATTGTGATTATCCTTACAACTATGATTCCACACACTTGGCCAGAGAATTCTCTATAACTTCTCACATATTTCTAGTAATTGACCTTCTAAAGACCAGGATAATATGCTCACTGAATAAAGCCGGACTATGATCTTTTTAAAATGAAAACCTCAGAATAATCTTCAGCTTGGTCTAAAAATCAGACTCAGCGACTGCTGATGAATGTCCTTAGCAAAGGAAGACTCACTCCAGAAACACTGTTTAATGAGTCATCATCCTAAAAAAAATATAAAAGAATGCATAGTGCAAACTGATTTCCCAAGTAGTGTGCCTACACACTATGTGTGCTTGAGCTGTTTTACAAGGCTCCAGACCCCCACCTGAGTAATTCAAACTGGAACGCACTTGGCTATCTCCCAGCAACATGGAGTTTCCTACATAGTTATTTTGAAGAGGAAATAGGAACATGCCAGATAAATCCTACAGAGAGTAATCTGTCAGCAGATACAAGGCATGAGTCAGTCCAGCTTCATAAGCATATCATTTTATGTCATTTCTCTCTGGGGCTTCATCATCAGGATCCTCTCTCCTGCCTACCTCTTTTAAACAAATGGAATAGTATGACAAGTACACCGAGCAGGAGGATATTTAATTATCTCTTTTTTTGACCCAAACAGGCTGACTCAGCAGACTGCATACACAGCCATATAGTAACCCTGACATCTGGCTGAATAAAATGGCAGTGAAATGTCTACCTCAGAAATCTCAAAAAGCAAACTCCTCTCTTCAACATTTTCCACTGCACAGCAAATTGGAGGAAAACCCCATCTTGTCATTTCAAACTTCTTTGTATTTACTTTCAGCTGTCCAGGGAATTTTTTCTTGTAAGAATCCAGTACATTCTTGGATAAGTAGCAAGTTTTTCGGTGTGGTGTGTGATCTCATAGGGAAAACTTAAAATTAAAAAATAAAACTCTTCTCAAATGGGTCAATCCTCTGTGAAAATGATGGGTTTTATGTAGACTAAGCATACCATATTTCAAAAGCAGTATGAATTTTCACTTTTGTCTAGTGGCCTTGCATTAAGAAAACATTTTCTTAGATATAAGGGACAGAATCCAGGGTTTCATGCACACTAGGCAAGCACTCTACTACTGAGCTACATGCCCAAGCCTTGATCAACGTTTTGACAAGGAAAACAGTCCCAGTGACAATAGGGCAAAACTTCACAACTTAATCACCCAACTAACCTCCTAAGCCCATAAAACAATAAAACCTCTAAATATTATTCCAAAAAATTAATATTTTGCACGTCTGATTTGTATAACATTTAACAAATGCAAATACTGACAGACTATGAGGAAGGAATCAGAGGTGATGAACTCTATTTTTAACGAAAGGATATATTACATGTTATATTTTTAATGAAAAAAAAAGAAGGCTAAGTAAATAGCACTTTCACACTAACCTGAACCATGGCAGCATGGTGAGGTGGAGAGGGCAGGGATGAATAGACCTGCTCCCAAAGACCAGCACTACCAGCACATCTTCTTGTCCATCTGACTGAATAAGAGCCTCTTAGGGAAGTGACTGGACTGTGAGGGGCATTAACGCCTCCACTGCAGAACTCAGGAATGAACTCACAAGTAAACGGGTCTTTAGGAGGTGAGGCCCAAGAGGGCCACTGGGGCATGACCTTGGGGACTGTATCTAATCCCTAGCCTCTTCTGCACAAGCTTCTTCCCTTGCGCTCTGCTTCCTGGATGCTATGAGGTGCAGTTATCCTTTGCGTGTCCTTCCACCATTATGTTCCTGCCTTGAAGCTAACTGACCATGGACCGAAACCTCTCAAACGGAGGCAAAATAAATCTCTCCTCATTTAATTCGTGGGTGTCATGTAGTCTCTCCCAAAAACTTAAATACTGCTGTAAACTAGCTCTGTGTGTACCCAGGAAAATCACGGTGACCTCCTCAAGCCTCATCCTTCATTTGTATAATAAAGAGATAATATACACCTTTCAAAGCTGCCACTGCAATACAACAGAAAAAATTAAGTATTTCAGGGATAACATAACATAGCACATGACAATAGAAAGCCACCCATTCCTATTATGCCATTCATAATAGAGAGTCAACCAATATTCTTCATTTACGAAGGATTACTTTATTCAGTATTCTATTCTAACAAATTTTGCTCTCACTCCTGTTTTTTGGATTTAATGCCATCACAGTTAAGAGCTCCAGCAAAAGGATGATGCAACTTAAATTTAAATTCTAGCTCTTCTGCCCACTGGTTAATGATTTGTACCAAATTCCATAACCTCCCAAACTCATTCTCTTTATCTTTAAAATACGCATAAGATACTTCCTTCAATGGATTGTCCAAGGCCTTCAAAAGGACATTCATGTAAACTGCTTAACAAAATGCTTGACACACTGGCAATTATTATGAATTAGCAAAATTCTCATGAATTTTTTCCTACTGAATTCTTTTTGTACATCTGTTGAATCTCCATCATGTTGTACCAAAGCAACATCAAAACAGCAACACTTGAGACATAGTTTCTGGCTCCTGCAGCTGACCTTCCCAAGCCAGCAGAGCTGGCCCTGCCTATTACTCCAATTCTAATACAACAAGATCAACTAACTGGATTACCTGCACCTTGTAAATCTGCCAGCAATTTAAATGGGATACCTGGCTTTAGTGGAACAGTACAATCTGTGACATATCTGTGTGGTTTACTCTTCACAATGGGCAAACTCTGCAGCTAACCATCTCAGCAAGACCATCAGATTCCAGGTTTACCCCAGTACAAAGAGGCAAGTTTGAAGGGAGGGAAGGAGAATGGGAGAAAAAGAGGAATCAAGCTATATCATGTACAGGTACAAACTCCCTCTGATAAATGGATTATAATGTACATTTAAATTGTACCAGTAATACTAATAAAAAAAAACCACAATGTATAAGAAATGCTGAAATAAGCACAGAAAAATATGCCCCTCTGCATCAAATTAACATTTTGTGCAGGTTAGCAACAAACTAAAACATGCTTTGATGAGGCATGTAAGTAAAAAGTTGATAGGAAACTAGACAAGACAGAAAGGAATACAAAACAATCACTACTTTTACAGGGGAGGAGCTCTTGTTACTTCTTTTTGGTGACTCAGTACCATACAGGCCTTCAGATAGGAGAACAGAAATGAGGCTAACAGAGACATAAAGAAACCTGACAAATCTGTTTACAAGTGAGGCCAGAATGTTGAAGCCATTTACATAGAGAGACATTTCGTAAGCAGATCCAAGTTCTCCGCATGCCTCCATTAGCTAAGGCTGATGCTTATCCTATCCTGTCTACCCTGAGTTATTAGCCCTTATCCTGACAAGCAGGAGGACATTTTTAGATCCTACAATAGAATGTGTAAAGTGTGGGAGAGTTAGTGAAAAGTAAAAATGGATGTTCATAAGAGGTCAAGAAGCCTGAGGTCTCAGGCTTCCTCTATCCTTCTGTATTAGTTACTCTTCCTGTTATCTCTGCAAGAAATATTCCTCTTGCCTTCTAATTATCATCTGTACCTAATTTCCAACCTAAGAGGTAGGCAGGCCAGAAATGGGTTAAAAAGTCAGGCACAGATCATATCTTGATCTTTTCTGGTCTCCCAGCTACCTTAAATCTCTCCCCACTCTAATCTGTCTTGGCACATGTCTTATTCTTCTAATGGCCATGATTGTGTCATTTCTCTGCTCAAACACAAGGAACAACTCCCTAAAGCCCTCCAACCTCACTCAAAGCAGGTATCCCAGAATGAATGCACATGTGTTCCAGGTAGAGCATAAGGATATGCTTTTCATGATTCCGAATTCTCACAATGAACCTAAGAAAAGTGTCATAAATATTCTTAGTATTGTTACTACCCTCAATAATAAACTCTATATGTGGCCACATCTCTATCCTTTTTTCCAGCATCCTTCTAGAATCCCAACCAAACTGACTTTTCTGTGTTTCATCCAAGCTTTGCAGTTCTTCCTCTTTGGCCTCTTACTGGTTGGTGGATTTTCCTTCAGGAGGTATGTTCTCTTGTCCAAAACCTACGTCTATTTCAGAACTGATCTTAAATACACCTTCTCCAGGAGGACAACTGAATCTCTTAACTATAATAAATCTTACTTCGATCTTTTCTGTACTTACATTTAACTTTCCTCTGCATGACTACCTATTTTTCAAGAGATTGAATATTATCACAATGTCTGTACTTGCCATGAAATACAAAATACAAATTTGCTCCAGGAATGTCCTCTGAATGAATACTATTCTCAGGAAGAAAATCTAACCTCTGTTTTCAAGGTCTTACACATTGTGCTTCTTGCATTGATTGTTGTTTAGTCTTTTAGCTAATTTCCTTTTTCATTCACTTGCAAAAAATCAATACTAAAGTCTATCACATTATGTTATTTTTAAAAAATACTAATGATAGCTATTTAATCAAGGCTCTATTTAGTTTTAAAATAGATTATAACAAAAAATTAAGGGAAAACTGTATTTTTAAAAAGTCCTATCTGCTTTTATAACTACTTCAAGTAAAAAAGATTATCTACATTTACATTTAGGCAAACTTGCAGATTAGAAATAAGTAAGTATTTAGCTTCCTACTTTTCCCCAATGACCATTTATATAATTTGCTGAAGGTATTTTTAGCACGTTCACAGTTCTCCAAGGAAATTTAGTGGAAATTAATGACCCCCAAACTTTACATCTGTTCTGATTTGTTTCTAATTTTAGTAAATTGTTCTTCACATCCTGACAAGAACTCACTTATACCGAGGCTGATAGGTATATATGAATATCCACTATACTGTTTCTATCAGTGAAGATGATAAAAGCTGTTCAGCCTTTCATAATGTGGTAATTATTACTCAACAAATAATTAAAACACAGTATCTTCCGGAAAGTCAGCAAACTGGCAGAAAGAGAAAAGAATACATACACACTCAGGTAAAAAAAAATGAATACATTATCAAGGGGTTAGAAAGATTAGATCAACTCTGAATATCTTTTAAAAAAATCTAAACTGACTCTGGAGAACACACACCTTTGAAAGGAAATAAAACCCAGGGAGGAGAAAAGATAAATGATAAACAATGAGTGACTGAAACAAGATACATAACTTTGAGGAAAACAAAAGACTACAGAGTTGCTAGGTGAAGACAGCAACAAAAAAATGAGAGACAATGAGGATCCATGATGGTTTAATTTTTCTTTTCTTTTCTTTTTTTTCTTTTTCATTTTATTTTTGAGACAGGGTCTCACTTTGTAGTTCAGGCTGGCCCTGAGCTCACTATGGTGCCCAGGCAAGCCTTCAACTCAGCAATCCTCCTGTCTCTGCCTTCCGAGTGCTGGGATTACAAGCGTGAGCTACCACGCCCAGCACTGTGGTATGTGGTATTGATGGCTGGTGGGCGTGAGTCTCCACGCCCAGCATTGTATGTGGTTACCGGGATTGAACTCAGGGCCTTGCACTTGTGAGACAGGCGCTGGAACCACTGAGCTAAATCTCCGACCCTAATTTTTCTAAATATAAAATAATTATAGCCTAGACATTAGGATGTAATCAGAGCAATTGCTAAAAATGAAGGAGTCTGAAGAAAATCAGCACAATTCAGCAGCTACTGACTGAAGTCCTACTAAGTACAAGGCATCAAATTTAAAACTGCTCAACCGGGTGTGGTGGCTCATGCCTGTAATCCCAGCACTTGGGAGGCAGAGACAGGAGTATTGCTGAGTTTGAGGCTTGCCTGGGCTACACAGTTAACTCAGGGCCAGCCTGAACTGTAAAGGGAGACCCTGTCTCAAAAAAAAAAAAAAAAAAAAAAAAAGATACTGAGCTGATCTTGCCCTCTAGAAAATAGCAAAAACAGTTAACACTGCATCCAAAATCCATGATATAAGGAAGGCAGATTTAGACAGTTCCCTTAGTCTTCTTTATCTCTAGAGAAGACCCAGAGATTGTAAGGATGAGGAAAAAGCTGTTTACGTGACCACCTCATTCCAAGAATGCTTTAATACACACTATTCCATTCACAGAGAAAAGAGTATCAAACAAACATACAAAAAAGCCTTTTATTAATAAACATGAAGTAGACCTTCTCATTTCTATAAGGTTGAGCTGTAAAGAAATAATATAGAAATCAAAAAAGACCAGAACAAATTCTACCAACATTGAGTCTTAAACTATATGGACATACATCCTCTATTTCAGACACTGATTGACTAGCTTCTTAGTAGTGAGAATATTTTTCATATAGCTACATCATTCAACTTTTAGAGAAAATTTTATTTTTCAGGAAATTTCAAAATAATCCTAAAAAATAATTCAGTCCTTGGTACATGTCCAATTTGATTAGTGGTCAATGTTTTCCTTTTCCTTTTTTTTTTTTAAACTATATGTATAAAGAGCACTTTCCATTGCTGCAGACTGTAGGAATAAAATGGTCAGCAAAAAAATGTGAGAAAAACATCACAAGGCCCTTCCCTCAAGGAACTTATAATACCTGTAATTAGGAGTTTTTATGAGGACCATTCTCAAATGTACTATATCACAGTAGTAGGACTCAAACAACTCTTGGAACAGAGTTCAGCAAATGACAGCTACTGCCTATTTTTGTTCTGCTTGAATAATTTTACATTTTTAAATGGTCGAAACATTTTGAATGATATTTTTGACAGGAAAATTTTGTGACATTAGAACTTCAAAGATGATAAATGTGATTTGTAAATGGCCATCCCCACTTATTTACGTATTCTCTTTAGTTTTTTTGCACTACAATAACGAGGTTGAATCGTTACAATGAAGACCTCTGTCCTAAACAAACAAACAAAAAAAACTAAATATTTACTGTAACAGAAATTACCACCACTGTTGTTCAAAGGAGGCGCCAAGGTAGGTAGGTCGTATCACCAAGGAATGGGCTGGGTCAGGAAGACTGGTTCCAGCCCTGGCCCCTCAGTCACCGTCAGTACAAACCACCGAATGACTTCATCTGTCAACCTCAGTTTCTTCACCCATTTAAGTATTATGAGTTCACAGCTGACAATCAGGTCTGCTAGAAGCTGCACAGGCCGATCGGTTCTTGGCCTTCTGTTCTTAACTCCCGCCAGTGCGTGTTTCTGTTGTTTACATTTACACCACAGAAGAGGAACCGGTCATACGATGACACAAAAGACAACTAAATCCTCAGTTTTAAACCAGGGATTTTGCTGATAATCACGCTGGGAGCATTTCTACATAGATTTTTGGAGAAAATCATTTCATAATTAAACTATGACGACAGCTGTCTAAGCCCCACTGTTGCTTTGCATGCCCAAGAGCTGCTCGGAGGTCTCAGTGGTCTGTGAGTCTGTGGTGCTCAAAGGCAAGAGCATCCTGGCTCCTTAAGAACGCAGTAGAAATACAAAAGAGGAAGGTTTTACTTGGTGGGGGGGGGAGCCTCCTATTATCCCAGTCATCCCACCTACTCTCTGGCAATGTTCTCTCCTTTCCAACCTCATCAGCACGAGATTCGCCTCACCGTAAGGTCAAACAGAAGATCACTGCCATCCCGAGTCACCCAATACTCTTTCCCATTATTCTGTGGCCCCAATAAACACCGGCTAGTATGCACACTCTCGGTCTTTACCTACTCTGAAGCACTGATTTCCCAGCCCACCATATACTTTGAAATTGGTGAGTCTCTGTTGTCTTTTTTTAATTTAGCCCTCGTCATCCCCGCTCCTAGGCAATCAGAGGAGATCAGCCTCTGATAATGTCATTTTCGACGCCTTTTAAAATTCAAATCCTTTTTAATATAATCATTTATTCATTCACTCAACAAACCTTAACTGAGTTCTCACAATATACCAAGCAAGTCCAAGTTACAGTCTGTGGGACAAAACAAACACAAATGTGTACCCTTGTATGTATTCATATATATGGGGTAAATTTGGATAATAAACATGAATAATGCCAGAGAGAAATGCTCATTGAAGAAGTGAGAGTTAAACTGAGATCTGAATGACAATAAAGACAGTCATGGAAGGATAAGGACAGACGGAGGCATCATCTAATACAGAGACCCTAGGGAGAGAAGGCTTAGACAATTTAGGAAGAAGAAATAAGGACCATATGGATGGAAGGCTCTGAGCAAGGCTGAACGTTCTACAGGAGAGTCAAGTGTGTTATCTTTCTACAAATCACCGTTAAGGGTTTTTTTTTTTTTTTTGGTTTTTTTTTTTTTGCTTTTTGAGACAGGGTCTCGCTTTGTAGTTCAGGCTGGCCCTGAGCTCACTATGGTGCCCAGGCAAGCCGCCACGAACTCAGCAATCCTCCTGTCTCTGCCTTCTGAGTGCTGGGATTACCGGCGTGAGCCACCACGTCCGGCATTGTGGTATGCGGTGTTGATGGTTGGTGGGCGTGAGTCTCCACGCCCAGCATTATATGTGGTCACCGAAGATTGAACTCAGGACCTTGCGCTTGCAAGGCAGGCGCTGGAACCACTGAGCTAACCCTCCGGCCCTCACCGTTAAGTTTTAATCAATGGAGTGATCCAATGTGATCTGTTATACGGAGACCAAAAAATGAAAGTTATAGACTAGAAACTAAAGGACATTGTTTAGAAAAGAATAATGATGTTCCCTTGGACTAGGCTGATTTTAGTGGAGAGCCAAAAAAAAAAAAATGGGGGGTTTTAGAAATGGAGTTGCAAAAATGAACTATATGTGGGTGATAAGGGCATTCAAAGAGTAAAATAAAAGCAGATTTTTAGCTTGAGCAATCAGATATTGCCATTTTCTCCATTACCAATTCCAAGAAAAGATAGCTATGGGGGAGAGTAGTGTGAGGCATATTTACCATTAGTTTCAGAAGCTAACTATACATCCTAGTGGTGATGCTAAATAGATATTTTAATATGAGTGTCTGAAGTCCAGAAAAGCCATGGCTATAGGTACTGATTGCTAAATTATCTGATTTAAGTTCTCATTCAAAGTCATAGAGCCAAACTATCAATGTAGAAAGAAAAGACAGATGCGCAGGAGGGAGGGCCACTCCCAACACTGAGAGGTCAACTCAAGAGGATTAAGACCAGGTCCAAGAGAAACAACAGCCAGAAAAGGACGCCTGGGAGGATGATGTCATAAATGTCAAGAGACAATGCTCAGGTCTGTTTAGTGCTAATAGTAAAGGAAGAAAGCAGGAACCTCTGGGGTCATCGGAGACCTGTCTTGGTGGAGTGATAGGAATTGAATGAGATGAGAATATTTGTGGCATGAAGAAGTTGGAAACTTTCCAACAACCCTGACATAATGAAAGATTTTTCTTCCAGCAAAAACAATGGAACACGTAGCATCAAATATTGGGGAGGGGGTTATCGTATAGATAAACTCCTCTAAAGCTATTAACTCCCTAAGGCTTTAGGTGCCCAATTTTAAAACATTGCCCAACAGCAGAAGTACACTGGCAACACTTAACTTCTTTTACTGAACTGATTCTTACGTTGAAACCCAGTCATGAATTCATAGGCCATTTCAGTTCTTCATAAAGTTTCTTGGTTTTGCCCATGAAGCCTGTATTTCCTTCAGTTAGAAAATATCCTTTGTGAGCCAGTGATTTAGCTCAGTGGTTCCAGCATCTGCCTAGCAAACGCAAGGTCCCAAATTCAGTCCCAGTCATGTACCACAGTGCTAGCCATGGTGGCTCATGCTTGTAATCCCAGCACTCAGGAGGCAGAGGCAGGAGGATTGCTGAGTTTGAGGCTAGCCTGGGCTACATAGTGAGCTCAGGGCCCGCCTGAACTATATATCAAGACCCTGCCTCAAAATAAAAAAAAACTTTGATCATAAAGTGGAATCACTTAGATTCAGAACCTATTGGCTTAATTGTGGTAGTGAAGTTAGAATGACTCCGGGGAATTCTTTAAAGGTACTTTTAGATACAAGACTGTCTGTGCAAAGGCCTAAGATCTGGGAGACTGTGTATATTCAGAGGCTCAAATACCTTATCATAACTTGCTTTTCCTTCCATCTGAGAAGAATATAATCAGAACGAGGTGCTTTTCCAGTAAGGCAATTAACATATTTTTATCCATCCAAATTCATACAGCAGACTGGTGTCATGCTAACTGAATGAGAAGCCAAGATATCAAACCATCAGACCCTATAGAGTCAAAAGTTGATAAAAACAAAGTAGTAATCAGGAAACTTAATTCTCTGTGCCTCCAGTTTTCTTCTAAATCCAAACTTTGGTAATGTTCCCTCTACTATAAGGGAAGAATATTAGACTGAATGGGGCACTTTGCTGAATTTTTTTTAAAGCCATGGTAAGATGTAAAAAAATACATAATGAGCGACTAGGTGAGTCATGCTTTGCAGTTCACTGTCTCACCTAAGCATCCCATCAGTAGCAAGTGTTTAAGTCAAAAGCAGAGTCTGGACTTGAGATTTCCTGTTATTTCCTCCAGCGTCCGCCACTAGGCCTTTTCTCTGGTCAGCACCAGGGCAAGGCCAAGGGCCTGATGACAGCCAAGGTTCCTGCTTAAATGAGGGCTCCTTCACAGAGTGAAGGAGACAATAAGCAAGCAAAAGCAGAGAAGCATTTTTTTAAATGGGGGTCGTTGCTTTGAAAAGAATATAGAGAGATCAGGACCAGAAACCTTTTTTAACTGGACTGTCAGGGGAGGATGCTGTGGGAAAAGTATCCTGAGAGATGAGACCTGAAAGACGAGGAGGACAGATCATGGGAAGAGCCCAGGTGGGGTATTCAATTCCCATTTTTAAAATCACATTTCTAACTTCAAACTTACAACCACAAGCAAATAACCTAGGCTAGGCAGTTTAGCTTCGCTATTTCTAATAGCAGGAAAATAAACAGGAACTCCTGGGATTGGCAATAAAAGAGGAATGAGTCATTAGTTCTTTTATGATGTTTTCAGCAACTAATTAAGAGAACAGGGAACACAGAAAATAACAATAACTTGCACTTTTACTGCCATGTCCAGGAATTACATCATCTACCCAAGGTATCTGTCCCTAGAGGAAATCTGTGTTCCTAAATTACCAGCCGGGAGGTACTGATACTGTGAACAGCGAAGGGTTCAGTTCAGTTCATCAAGTGTGCAAATTTCACAGTCTCCAAAAAAATGCTCAAAATTCAGAAAATAACTAAACATGAGATATAAAAATTAAAATAATGAATGTGTTGGGCTGAGGTAGCCAAAGACCTTTTAGCAGTTGATTCTGAAAAAAATTGCTAGGAATCATTTAAAACACTGTCCAGATAACATGTAAGCATGATTTTACTTATTTCATTAATATTTTTATCAACTTTGCCTCAATTTTTTGATAAATGGAAAAAGAAACAATTTTTCCCAGTAATACACTAAAGGCAAAATTCTGGTCTATCTTGCTTATGCTAACACAAAGGTAGCTCAAGGTGAAAGCTGTATTGATTCCCTGGTGACAACCTATTTGTTGAGATTGATTCATCTTTGCCTTGGATAAAATACAAAAACAGTGTAGGCTCTTTAATCCTCCTTTGTACCACACGTTATATTTAGAAAAAAAGTCTTACATATTTGACTATCACCTCCTTCAAAAAAAATTATAATCACCTATAGAAGTCCAAAGTCTATGATAGCACCACGTGTACCTCTGTCTCCTTGTCTCCTGTACTTTTCAGTTCTCTTACTTCTTCTCTTCTAGCTCCTATAGCTCAGTTTCCCTATGAATATGCCTAAAATAGTACAATACCTTGCAAAACAGAAGTCTGTAACCTCAACAAAAATCACTGACCCAACCCATATTTTTTGCTGTATTTACTAGTATTTACGTTAGTAACATTAACAATGCCAAAAATAGCACAGAATACATGTACACACACTCACACACTGAAAGACAGGTAGACTCAGAGAGGCAGAGACAGAGAGACAGAGAGAAATGGGCAGGGAGAGACAGAAAGACAGAGATTTCTAAGCAGGAAGCATAGGGTTTTCAAAAGCTTCACCAGCACCACAAATAACCACTTCTGTTTATTTCTATCAGGTAATGGGAAAGGTTAATGAGAAGGTTCATCATTTAAAGATACTATTATGTGATAAAGTTGAAAAACAAAAAAATTATAATTTTTCAATCTTATTTTGAAACAATATGGTCAAGTAAAATTGGATAAAATAAGGGAGCACAGGGCCGGAGATTTAGCTCAGTGGTTCTGGCGCCTGCTTCGCAAGCTCAAGGTCCTGAGTTCGATCTCCGGTAACCACATACAATGCTGGGCGTAGGGACTAACGCCCACCAGCAATTAGTACCACATACCACAGAGCCGGGAGTGGTGGCTCACGCCTGTAATCCCAGCACTTGGGAGGCAGAGACAGGAGGATTGCTGAGTTTGGGCCTTGCTGTGACTGAAGAGTGAGCTCAGGGCCAGCGTGAACTACATAGCGAGACCCTGTCTCAAAAAAAAAAAAAAAAAAAAAAGGAGCAGAGGAAAGAAAGAAAAGGTACAGATTTAAGCTGTTACACTTAAATGCTAATGCTGAATCAGCTATAATAAAAGCGAACATTTATTGTACACTCATATGGCCCAAGTAGTGTGTTATCTCACTTAATTATGGAAGCAATCTTATGAGTGCTATTATTATTCCCAGTTTGCAGAGAAGAAATTTTGAACATGGGGAATTTAACAGTTCTGCCCATCACAGGGTTTGTAAATAGCAGAGCCAAAAAGTAATACTAGAGCTGTTAGGTTCATAAGGAAGTTCCCAGTTACTAGCTATTCCCTAATGCTCCATGAACAAACTTTAGTCCCTACGTCTGCTCTATCCCCTGTTCTTTAAAAAAAGCATCTCTCAATCTCTTGACAGCTTTGTGATTCTGAAATCAGGTAGATCCACCTTAGAAGGCATGGTGAAGGCTCACTCACAAAAGAGTGGTAAGTACTATGCAGAGAACTGGTGTCAAATTACAGAAGCTCTCATAGTGCTTGAAATCTACGTGGGCATGGTTCAAAAAAAGCCAATCAATCAACAAGGTTCTGAAATAGGCCCAATGCTATATAGTGGACCTTAAATATCCTCCAAAGGTCTTGCGTTGAAAGCTTCATCCCAACCTTGTGACACTACTGGGAGATAAAACATTAACGAGATGGGACCTATTGGAAGCAAGATAGGTCATTGAGGACATTCTCTTGAACAAACAATATTGGTTCTCCAGCCCCCTTCCTTTTCCTCTTTCTCTCTCATACCCAGAATGAGGTAAACAGGCCTCCCCAACCAAGTGCTCCCACTCTCTTGCCATGCGATGCCCTCTACCATGCAATATCATGTTATGATGCAGGATGAAACTCCTTGCCAGATTTTAGCACCACACTCTTGAACATCCCAGCCTCTAGAACTATCATCCTCACCAGCAATCCCATCACATCAATTTACTGATTCTCACGGTACCAATAACCACCGAAGAAGTAACAGTGAACTAGCTAATGTACCTTCAGAGACCATAAACTCTTGCACAAGTATATAGACTGTATATAGATAGTGATTATATAGTCACTATCAAAATAAACTGAGAATATGGTGGAGATACCAATGTGTTAGATACTGGCTACAATTATAATTCTAGATAGCTTCCTGGAAAGGAGGGCCTGTGGGCTGTTATTTTGGGGAGGCAAATAATGAAAAGAGAAAACTGATATTCTTGCACATATAATGGAAAGACTAGGGAAATCTGCAGAGTATGAGTATCAGCCCCAGACAGGATATTTATGTAGCTCTCATGAACAAAAACCAATTTGTGCCTAGAGCTTTTCCTGTAGGATAAATATAAGATATACCTGCCATATTCCATTTTTCTCTTCCTCCAGGCTATTTTTTCACAAATAATGAAATCATGTTAATAAAAAATGAGTAATAAAACCTTGAATTATTTTTAAATTCTGAAACATTTTCTCTTTCCCTCTGTTGCCAAGCAACACGCTTTTGCTATGATACAATCTAAGACCTTGATTAACATTCTTAGTTGTATAGAAGGGATATAGAAAGAGAAGGAAGGCTATCTTGATTACAGAATGAAGTTTTGAAAAATAAATACAGAAAGGGAAGAAAAGAGAAAATGGAAAGATAAAAGAATCACACACGATCAATGAATATGTATACCAAAAACAGCAAGCCAAAGGTTAATTTCAGGAGCTACATATGCTATGCTAAGAACAGAATATTTATTCTATGTAGTTACTCACACTGCCACAGACATGTAACAATAGGGCAGTATCATTCCCACCACATCAGCTATAATTGGGCCAGGGATTTCACTCAGGTTTGATCCCTGGAACCACAAAAAAAGAAAAGAAAATACTAGCTGCGATTTTTTGTCATTGAATGACTTTCACTATTTTTGTTCCTTTCTTGAGTAAAAGAAAATTTACCCGTTCAAATTACTCAAGAGCAGCCTCGAAGTTGAGTTCAGTCTTCTGTATCCACAGAGTCATGCCCACGTAGTCAAACAACCAGTAATGGGAGATTTCAGAAAACATTTACATCTGTATTAATCACATACAGACTTCTTTGTCTTCCTTCCCTGCATCACACAACTAGTTACATAACCTTTATCCTGTATTGGGTATTACAAGTACTGTAAAGTAACTTAAAATATACAGGATGATATGCATATATTATAAGCAAATAGCCCAATATTTTACAGAAGAGATGGGCATCTTTGGATTTGGATATGGGAAGGGACAGTGCTGAACCAACCCGCAGTGAATACTGAACCTTCATGTGACAAAGGAAAAGTTACTCATATTCCCTTACAAAACTTTACAAATAAAACATATGAGATTTATTCTAAGAAGCAACAGTAAATTTATTTTAAGAGAAGAGTAGAACAAAAAAGAGGAAATACTGCAGGGGAATAAGCAGATAGCAAGAAGAAGGGTCGCTTCCACAAAAAGAGCAACATTCTGACACAAATCCCATTCAAAATTAGGTAAAGGTGTCTTTAAAATAAAATGAGGGCCAGGCGCGGTGGTGTTCCCCTCTAATCCCAGCACTCAGGAGGCCAAGTCAGGAGGATCACCATAAGTTCCAAACTAGCCTGGGTTACATAGTGAGATCTTCTTTCAAAAAACAAAAGAATAATAATAATATAAAAGGACATTCCAAGTCAAAAGTTTAAGTAGAGAATGGCCAATAATCCCTTGATGGTTATGTGGAAGATATGTGTACTGACCTGGAGAATGTAACAAATCATTTCTAAAATCTCATCCACTTTAATAGTCTATCACTTAGGAAAAATTCATATATTATTTTTAATATTTGTTTTAAATTTTGTTAATTTTATCAGAATAGCTCAATTAAGTACCAATTTATATTCACTCTCCATAATAATTGCTGATCTCCTTATATACAAACAAAACTAATAACAGTCAACAAATGATAAGTAGGAGGCTAGAATTAAACTGAACCAAGCTCAAAGAATCCAAGATTAATTGACACGTATGAATGAATAACAAAACCATTTTCTTATAGCATATCTAAAATGCTTCAAATTCCAATAATATACGCAATCCTACTACAAAACCACAAAGTATAATTTGCATTTTAATCTACATGAATTGTACATCCTGAAGCCATTCCAGCCCACCTGTCATAGTCCATCCTCACCTGCCTATCCTCCAGGAACCAACAGGATATGACTGATCCTCTTCCAGTCAGAGCAGACAAAGTAAGGTCTACATCCACCAACTCTTGTGCCCTGGGCAGCTCAATTAACCTTCTCACCAGCGTTTCATGACAGAAGATGATACATAGTTACAAGACTAACTAACCCAGTGCCCAAATTAATAACCTGATCTCACTGACCCACTGCTCAACATAAATAACCTAAGAAACTTGAATGATCATAACAGAAAGAAAAAAGGGAGGAAGGAAATGAAAAGAAGTGAAGGAAGGCAAGGCAAGGAAAAGTAGTGTGCCCCTCAGTATCAGCAAAACAATAGTAAATCATTTTTTTAAATCTACTGTCTGACTTTGGATATATAACAAATCAGCTCAAAAACTAGAATTGTTATTAGTTCAGTCTCTGCTTGATATGAAGCTGTTGTTCCAGAAACACAGAACAGTTTAAAGTTTTCCACAAAGTATTATCATTTATCTTTCTAAGAACTTTTTACTCAGAGCAAAGGAACTCCAAAATGGTACTGAATTTCTGATACAGTTATTGAGAAAAGTAAAAAGGATGCTGACCGAGTCCAGTGAAGCATATTTTTTAAATGTCCAGCTAGCAGATGACGTGGTTTTATATATATAAAACTCTAATAAACCCACTAAAAATTAAAAGAATAAATAACCTCAGAAAGCGTACAGGATAAAAGATCAATATAAAAAAATCAACTATATTCTTATGGATAACCAGTAAATGATTTAGAAATAAAATTAATTTTTTTGAGACAGGGTCTCACTTTGTAGTTCAGGTTGGCCCTGAGCTATGTAGCCCAGGCAAGCCCCAAACTCAGCAATCCTCCTGCCTCTGCCTCCCAAGTGTTGGCATTACAGCCATGAGCCACCATGCCCAGCATCATGGTATGTAGTACTAATTGCTGGTGGGTGTGAGTCACCACGCCCAGGATTGCTCTATGTGGTTACTGGGGATTGAACCAGGGACCCTGAGCTTCCTAGGCAAGTGCCAGAACCACTGAGCTAAATCTCCGGCCCAAAATGAATTAATTTTAAAAATAATTTGCTTGGGCACCAAAAAAGAATTAAAGCCTAATAAGAGAAGTATAAACCTATACACTGAAAATTATAAATCATTACTGAAAGAAATTAAAGATCTAAATACTTGGGAAGACATCCCACATTAATTCATCAAAACACTTAATATTGTTAAATTGACAATACTTTTCAAACTTATCTATTAAGAAAACTTATCAAAATATCTGCTACTTTTTTATAGAAATTGACCAGCTGACACTAAAATACATATGGAAACTCACAGAACCCATAATGACCCAAATAAACCTTGGGCCAGAGCAAATTTGGAATCAAATATTTCCTAGTTTCAAACTTACTATACAGCTAAAGTGATTAAGATGGTGTGGTGGTAGTATTAAGAGAAAAAGCACAGTATATATGTCAAAGTACTAGAAATAAAAATCAGATCTGTCTTTAGAATTATGGTTAATAGTTAATGGGACCTCAACTCAATTAATGGGGAAAAGAATATTTTCTTAACAAGTGACACTAGGAGAACTGTGTATCTACAGACAAGGAAATGAATTTAGATCCTTACCTCCCACCATACAAGAAAGTGAATAGAGACATAAATGTAAGAGCTAAGATGATGAAACTCTTAGAAGAAAATATGCATATCTTCATGAACTTGGATTAAGAAATAGTTTCTGATCTGCAATATCAAAAGCATACTCATAAAAAGAAAAAACTGCAGAGAACACCATTAAAAAATTTTAAAAACCTACAAATGCAAAAAATACATCATATCTGATAAGGGGCAAGTAACTAAAATACATAAAGAAATTAGATTATTGTAATTAAAATAATTAACATAGCCATAATATTGACATCCATCTAAAAACAACACAAACTATCAAGATCATGTAAACGTATGATCAATACCATTATTTATCAAGGAAATACAAATTAAAAACAATGAAGTAAATCTCAAAAAGAGAAGAGAGTTCAAAGGCAGTTTAAACAATATTGTGAGGCCAGGCGTGGTGGCTCACACCTGTAATCCCAACACTCGCGAGGCAGAGACAGGAGAATTGCTGAGTTCCAGGCTTGCCTGGGCTACATAGTGAGCTCAGGGCCAGCCTGAACTACAAAGCAAGACCCTGTCTCAAAAAAAAAAAAAAAAAACAATATTGTTGAGACATTGTCTCAATGATAACAATAAATTAAAAAATAATGAGGGTTGTCAAGGATCTGAAAAAATATGAACTCACATTTATTTCTGGTGTGAATGTAACCATTGGTAATTCCTCAAAATATTCTGCACAGATCATGTAATTCAACACCTATATATTTACCCAAAATCTATGAAAACATTTACACAGAAATGTTCATATGATCAATATTCATAATAGCCAAAAGTTAAAGAAAAGAAGGTGGGAGAAAGGGAAAGAAGGAGGGAAGAAAAGTCATCCAAAAGCAGAAAGGCACCACCAGGCTTAGACAATTATTTCTAGAAGTAGGCAAGCCTGACCCCTCACATCTTTCTTTACAGGTCCATGTATGACCACAAAAGCAACAACACTACATTTAGAATAACACAGAGTTACTGTTAACTTATTAAATACAGAAGCACATCCCACGTTAGACTTGTATCTTAGGTTGCAGCTAAGAATATCAAATTATCATTTGGCTAGTTTTTTTCTTTTATAAGAGTACCTCTTCTGTAAGGTAATGTATCAAAGATGGAAGCAATGACTCTAACATACGTTTCCAGTAGATCAAACTCAGACAGAATTATTGAGTTATTTGTTTTTCAAAACTGCATAACTCAACAATTGGCATACTATTGTCCATGGGCCAAATATGACCTGCTGCCTCAGTTTCTAAATAAAGTTTCATGCATTCACTTATGTATTGTTTGTGTCTGACTTTGTACAGAATGGAACAGTTGTAAAAGAGACATGGAGAATACACAGTCTAAAATACTATCTGGCCATTTACAAAAACAAAAAGTGCCGATATCTCTGTAAAAAAATGATTGATTCAACTTCTTAATAAAGAGTTTATACATGCAAATGAATATTTTCAACTTCAAAGCATTCAGTTTATAGAGTGGTTTGGTTAGTTTCAGAGCACTAGCATTGCCCAAGACTTTACTGAACTTTGCCATGGGGCCCTCTTTTAGGCCTGAAATACATGCTCCCTAATAGACTACCAAGAAGAACCTTGGTATTTATGTGTAGACAGATGGCTATTTGGAACCAAGATGGTAAGTCAAGACAGGTAAAACTATCATTTGTTTAAAATCAGGTATGTCTCTCAAAGCAATTCAGCTAGTATTCCCATGAAGCATATAAACTGTCTTTAAAAGCAATTTCAAGTAAGTTCCAAAAATGATTTTCAGTATGACAGCATCTGTGAAATAATTGTTGAACTTCCTACTGTCATTATTTGAACAATAAAGCTCATTTGGATGTCTAAATTCTGATATATTGGTTAAATCCATCTCTTTATTTTCTAGTCACATCTTATATTGGAGACAGGATACATTTGTTATCAACGGGTGGGGAAATGTGGCTGATGTGCCCCTGAATATTATGTGCCAGGAAAACAGATTTACAAAGACATTAACTCTCCATGGTTCAATTATCCATGATGGGTTCCCTAATAGCTAGAGGGTTTGCACATCTCCTTCCCGACATGGTCCAGAAATTCATTCTTCTATAAAAGTGAAGTGTTACAGCCCAGTGCTTCTCACAGGGAATACTCCTCTTTGCATGACTGCACAAACATAACATTTCAGAGTCTTTGCTAGTCTTTTGCCTAAGATACTGTTTAATAAGGATTACCCCACTAATTTTTAAAGTTGGGTATCATTTTTATGTACATCAAAACACCTTGCTGTATGCCTCAAAGATACACAATTTCAATTAAAATTTTAAAGTAGAGTATTATTGTTAAAATAATAAATCCAACATTCTTCCTCAGTCTTCATTCTAATGCTTATAAAAACAAATCCAAAATACAACACCTACATATTTTTTAAAGTGTAGTAAGAAATTAAGAGTACTTAAGAATTTAAAAGAATGAAAAATGTATAACTTAGCAAATTCATTACAGACCTTTGATTGTGTGTTTAAATATTTTACCACTTTCTTTCCCATCCTTAATTTAACAGCAATTTTAAACAAATTATCTTTACTGATGCTTTCCATAGTATTTAATTTATTTTCCATAGGAAAATAATTCATAATTATAGTTCATCAACTATTCACTGTCTCATTAAATTACAAACTTACATTAACAAGTGCAGACAACATAAGCAGGTTTGAGACTACACAGTTAACTACTAGCAAGTAAAAAAGCTTACAAGGGGCCAAGTTCACAATACAGAACCCAGCTGCAAGTGTTCTGAGTGCGATGGATATTGGTCAGTATGTTCAACAGAGAAGATGGACAGCACTGGTTGATCCAATGAATAGTTTCTATGGAAGCTGGTTAAATGTACTCACAACACATTAAGTGTCCATGTCCTACATAAATTCATGATGAGACTAAAGTGCCTCAGCAGATTACAATTTCGAATGCCAAGAGAAACACTGCACACCAGCTGATTCCATCAGTATCCATCTATGAGTCCAAAACCATTTCTGACATTCCTATATGGCTCATCTCTTATTCATAAGCTAGTGCTTGTTACTGATATGCCAGGAAATGAAGACAGAAAAGCAAAGAAGCACAGAAAGCATGCAGAGAATCGGGAGCTTAAATGTGATGTTTTCATAGAACAGTCCACACTAATATTTGTTTTTTTAAAAGAGCACATAATTTAATCCAGTGGCCCAAATGTGGCATGACTGGAAGAAGGGGGAGGGAGTAGAGGCTTTGATAGCAAAGGAGAAGCCATTTAAGAGCTAATGGAAAGACCCTACAACCTTGACCACCTGTATTTTTCCCCTTCAGATTCATGGAAAATTTCATTACATGTCAATTTTTATAATTAGGAGATAAGAGAAAAGAGGATATCAATGGATATTAACACTTATTGATGTTTATTAACACTCATTGATTGCTGAGGTCTAGCCAGTCTCATCTTTTAGACATTTCATCTGTGGCTTGGTCCATCATTAAGCACACTGCTAATTCTGAAGTGTGATCTTCAAGAATGCCATTTAGCTACTGAGAAGAAATAATGAAATACAAGGTCCCTTCTCAGAAATGTCTGACCTAATAAACTATATCAATGAAAGAAATATTAAGTGACAAATCTCTGGAAAATAATTACTTCCTCTATGCCATTTTATGTGCTCATTAATTCTTTTTTTTTTTTTTTTTTTTTTTTTTTTTTTTTTTTTTTTTTTTTTTTTTTTTTTTTTTTTTTTTTTTTTTTTTTTTTTTTTTTTTTTTTTTTTTTTTTTTTTTTTTTTTTTTTTTTTTTTTTTTGAGACAGGGTCTTGCTTTGTAGTTCAGGCTGGCCCTGAGTTCACTACGGAGCCCAGGCAAGCCGCCGCAAACTCAGCAATCCTCTTGTCTCTGCCTCCCGAGTGCTGGGATTACAGGCATGAGCCACCACGCCCGGCATTATACGTGGTTACTGGGGATCAAACTCAGGACCTTGTGCTTGCCAGGCAGGCGCCGGAACCACTGAGCTAACCCTCCGGCCCTATGTGCTCATTTATTCTTGAAAATACATTTGTCTTTCTTCAAAACTATTGTTTAAAAGGTAAGTCATTTACAATTGCACTGCCTTATCTTAATTACTATAAGTTATTACATCTTGTTCTCTGATTATTTTAACAGCTGAGCATTTTGTCCTCAGATAGCCAAGGTTGATTTCATTTAAAAAGAAAATCTCCACTTTTAGCTCAGATGGATGATACCTGGTGCTTTTAAGGAACAAATATAATGATGGAGTGAAAAAGTTTAAGTAAAAAACAGAAATTATTTGTGCTTATACTGACAAATATATATGAGAAAAGATCTCAAGAGTATTAGCATCTCAAACTTCCTCAAATATGTCTAGACTTCTGACTCATGGGGTCCTGTGCATACTGTCTCCTCTATCCTCTGTGGTCATCTTCATCTGTCTGTCTGGCAAATCTCATTTATCTTTAGAATTAATGTAAATTGAAACCTTAGTGAAACTTTCTTCACTATATCCTTGCTCCCAGAGACCACTGCTTACATTTATCATTCTGCACTGGAACTATTTCTGTCACCTCTACTGCATTTTAGCTCCATGAAGGTAATTACAATGTCTAACTTATACACCCCAGGATCTTTCCCTTTCTTTGATATATATAGTTTTTCTTGGAAATGCCCACACTTAGTTTCCATTTTCAAGTTAGGTTTAAACTTTTTTTTCTCTAGATCTACCTATCCTATCCTGTCATTAAGAACACTGATAATTGTATCCTATCTTCCAGCACATTTAGTGTTTCTGTTTTAATATGTAGGTCTTTAATACACTTTGATTTCAGTTTAGTGCATGGTGAAAGATGTAGGTCTAGTTTTACTCTTTGGCAGGATGAAACCCACTTTTTCCACCATTTATTAAAGGGGCTATCTTTCCTCCAGTGTGAGTGTTTGGCTCCTTTGTCACTGGCATAGGAAAATATGTTATGAACAAAATCTTAGTAGCATGGGAGTTTGCACAAGGAATCAACAATGAGGATCTCGTCTTATTATAAAGCTTATGCACAGCAAGAGAAATCACCAATAGAGCAAAAAGACAACCTACAATGTGGAAAAAAAAAATTTTACCAGCTGTTCCTCAAAGGACTACTATTTAGAATATATAAAGAACTTTTAAAAATCACCCCCCAAAAATTTAAAGACCCAATTCAAAAATGGGCATCTGAGGGCCGGAGGGTTAGCTCAGTGGTGCCGGCGCCTGCCTTGCAAGTGCAAGGACCTGAGTTCTATCCCCAGTAACCACATATAATGCTGGGCGTGAGACACGCCCACCAACAATCAACACCGCATACCACAATGCCGGATGTGGTGGCTCATGCCTGTCATCCCAGCACTCGGGAGGCAGAGACAGGAGGATTGCTGAGTTCGTGGCGGCTTACCTGGGCACCACAGTGAGCTCAGGGCCAGCCTGAACTACAAAGCGAGACCCTGTCTCAAAAAAAAAAAAAAAATGGGCATCTGAGATAATAGACATTTTTCAGATGAAGAAGTAAAGGTAGTGAAGAAACATATGAAAAAATGTTCAACATCACCGGTCATTTGAGAGATGTAGAGGAAAACAACACTGAGATTCCATCTCACTCCAGAAAGAATGTCTATCAAAAAACCAACCAACAACAAATGCTGGCGAGGCTGTGGGGGGAAAGGAACCCTTCTCCACTGTTGGTGGGGATGTAGACTGGTGCAACTACTGTGGAGATCAGTGTGCAGATCCCTCAAAAAATAGAATTAGAGGCCCCATTTAATCCTGATATTTCCTTGCTGGGTATATTCATGGAAGAATTAAGAGCATCATACCACAGTGACATATGTTCACCCATGTTTATAGCAGCAAAGTCTGTAATAGTTAAATCTTGGAAACAGCCCAAAAGCCCATTAACTAGTGAGTGAATAAATGTGTTTTTCTTTTCTAAAATGGAGTACTACACAGCCATAAAGGAAAAACTTGTATAATTTATAGCTAAACGGATGCATTGAAGACACACTCACTAGTGAAGTAAATAGGACACATGTGTAAATGCTATAACATTTCTCTAGTATGAGAAACTAAAGGTATAAATGAGTTCCAAAATGTATAAAATAAAATAGGAAGAAAATGTTCAAAGTGGAAAGGGAACTGGGGACATGGGGACAGGGGAAAGTAAAGAGGGCAAAAGAAAAAATTGAAGGTAAAAATGGATCAAAGCTTATGTATATAGGGGGAAGTTGTAGGGAGCACAGTGAAATGGGAAAAATTAAGCACTAAGATATACCATGTACAGGTACAAATTCTCAATGAGGATTATGATCATAATGATTATACTTAAGGGTACCAATAAACTCAATAAAGAAAAAAATAAACTTTTATTTCTCACAGAGAATACTGTTATGTCTGCAGTCACAATGCATATTCAAATAAATGAAAAAGTATTCTGACAGAAAAATTATACATTGCTGAAATTTATCCTTTTTGTTGTTTTTGTTTTGGTTTCTCAGCAATATTTTTCACACAAGATGTATCAGACAAGATACCATATGTCCTGATGCATCCGTAGAAACAACTCAGTCTGTAAAGCAAATTTAATGATGTTTTTCCATAAACTGACTTAAAATATGCACACATTTTAAGAAACTAATAATCAGGCAAACCTA
The DNA here is from genome assembly GCA_004025085.1 of Thryonomys swinderianus. NCBI lineage: Eukaryota > Metazoa > Chordata > Mammalia > Rodentia > Thryonomyidae > Thryonomys > Thryonomys swinderianus. Next base: position 24,864 of record PVIC010025567.1, read on the forward strand.
ATTAAGAAAGAGATGATTATGACAAACAAAAAAAAATTGTCAAATCACTTTCAGAGACTGTATTCCAAAGTTTGCCATGATTTTCATGTGCAATTAAAAATTGTACACCATACACTTTAACACTTGGATAATTAAGATGTACTACATTAAGCTTTTAGAAAGACCATCATTACACTTTGAGCTTTTTGTTTCTACTTCACATAGAAAAAAAAAGTTTCTTTCCCATACCAGACAATTATGCCTTTGGACAAAAAACACCTTGTGAATACTGTATCTTGCATGAGATCTCTTCCATGAATA